>CAMZMU010000128.1:49686623-49928464 GCA_947311845.1 Poa pratensis
AAAAAATCTTCTTCTCATTATACCTAGAAATGTTTGGCATGTTACATGCATGCTCCTTACTCTGGTTGACCGCTCAGTCTATGTGGAAAAGACTGTTTCACTCTGGTTGACCACTCAGTCTATGGTGGAAATGTACTTGTAGAAGTACATTTCCCAAAAACCTATAATAGAGCCCGAGCTACATGGAGCTTGTTATTTTGAAAAATCGAAAATGACATTTTTTAGTCTAAAAAAATCGTGAACAAAATCACAGATGTAGATACTGTCGAGATCTATAAGCATGCACAATTTTACCTTAAAATACGTTGTATTTTGGGCTCTATAAAAAAGACAAATTAGTGGATCTGGGTGGGGAACAACACAATTTGGATCTGGGTGGGGAACACCACAATTTCAAAATTTTGAAATTTTCCCCGATTTGTCTTTTTTATACAGCCCAAAATTAAGGTAAATTTTGGCACGCTTGTAGATCTCGATATTATCTACATCTGTGAATTTTTTCACGATTTTTGGAAACTCAAAATTATCATTTTCGAATTTAAAAAAAAGAGCTCCATGTAGCTCAGGTTCCAAAAATCCACGCTCTACATTTCCACCATATTTTTAGGAACAAATCAAGAATACACTTTTTTGTTAGCCCCACATGATATGAGGTCGAGCGGTACATGACCTTTTTTTTTCATTTCTCTAAAACTGACAAGCTTTCAGCTCTACTTATCATCAAACACACAATCAATTGCCAGAAAGGGCATTATCAGATATCTTTATAAGTCTCTCTAAAAGGGCAGCCCGGTGCATGTAGCTCCCACTTGCGCAGGGTCCGGGGAAGGGTCCAACCACTTTGGGTCTTTTGTACGCAGCCTGACCCTGCATTCCTGCAAGAGGCTTTTTCCAGGACTTGAACACTTGACCTCATGGTCTTTTGTTATAAGTCTCTCTGCTATCAAAAAACTACTTACTTAACTTAACTAAGCCTTTTGTCCCAAACAAGTTGGGGTAGACTAGATATGAAACCCTTTCACGAGGACTTCCCAGGAGGTCACCCATCCTAGTACTACTCTCACCCAAATGGATTTCATACCCATGAGACTGGCTAGTTTTTACGTTGGCTCGCCAAGCCTATCACAACCCTTAGATATGAAACCTTTTCACGAGGACTTACCAGGAGATCACCCAGCCAAGTACTACTGTCACCCAAATGAGCTCCATATCCATAGGACTGGCTAGTTTTTACATTGGCTCGCCAAGCCTATCACAACCCTCCTCCTTTACCCGGGCTTGGGACCGGCTATGCCTAGAAGAAATAGACGGAGTTCTGCTATCAAAAAACTACTGCCAAAAAAAGATCATTTATGACCAATCAAAATATAGTAAACATGTTTAATTAATTAATGGTGTGGTGTAATCTCATCAAAGGTAAGCATAAAAGGAATATCACCTCGTATAAAGCAATGGAACATTATACAGATAATGCACAACTCAACTTGATTAAAAGGTTTGATTTCTCACAAGTGTTTGTTGGTTACAACGACGGACTATTACTGGTACAGTACAATCAAGTATTTTGCATGTCTATCACATCCTAAATTTTGCATGGTCATCTCACCTGGGAGCCAAGATACCATTCAATCCTTCAGGCCCTAGAGAACCTGGGCATTTATGTCTCAGCTGATGCTAAGTTATTGTAACAAGAACCTGGCGTCCCTATTGGTAGTTTATTCTCCGGAACCTGCTTTCTTTGAAACCAATGTATAGCCAGCGCATAATTTATGCCCTATGAAAGTGTAGGTGATACCTAATTAAACACTGGGAAATGTAAATATCAGCTCGTTGCATGGCACACTAAAATCTGTTGATATAGCCTTTTCAAATGGCAGTATCCAGGAAAGTCAGAGTTTCCAATGCCGGGCACTTGAGTTTGGTCATAAGTTCTTAATTCAGATAGGTAACTGAAAATTAGGTTTAGTACTTAGAAATAATAACAGACCAATCTTCGGGCAGCTGGCTATGCCACGATAAAATTGTGCAGGCAATGACAACCAATTGGATATAATGTGTACTTGTGTAACAGTTATTCTAGCGAGTATGAGTCCAACTTGAGGATTAAATTTAAAAAAAACTGTAGCATGTAGATACTCTAATAAGTAAGCTTTTGGAATGCAACTTCAAGCCCACATGAGCCAAACTTAAGCTTCTACGAAATAAGGTAAGTAACCACAACCAAGCAGACATGGAACAAATCATGGGTAACAAAACGAACTTTGAGAAAGACATTTGAGCTATCAGTGAACAAACCAATCACCTAAATTGCTTTTTTTTTAGATAAGGGGGTGCGGATCCCCGGCCTCTGCATCAAAATGATACACACAGCCATCCGCAATTATTAATCAAAATATTCAGTGTATACAATTCATGGGTCACTCAGAGTGGATACAAAAATCAGCCATTCAAACAAAGGCAAACTAGACATCGATTCTTCTAGTATGTTGCCACCCAGCTCGGCAGAAGATAGCCCGTACAACCGACATCATACGGGTACATCCTGAGTCCATAAGACCACGCTGATCCGTCGGCAGGAGATAAGACCACAAGCGGATCCAGTAGACCGCCATATTGATAACCTGCAAAAAATGGGTAGATAATTTTTTGTTAAAGACAATGTCATTGCGACAGTTCCAAATAGCCCAAAGTATGGCCGCAACACCAATTCTAATTCGAGCCTTTGTATTCTTATCTATCCCATTCAACCAAGAACCAAACATATTTGCAACATTAGTTGGAGGGTAAACATTGAACGTAAAATGTACTATCCTCCAAATATTTCTAGCAAATGTGCATTTGATAAAGAGATGTTCAACAGACTCATCTGAACCACAAAAAACGCATTTCTTGCACCCCGTCCATTGCCTTTTAACCAAGTTGTCTTTAGTCAATAATTCTTTTCTGTTTAGAAACCACAGAAATATTTTTATTTTCAAGGGAATCTTCAGTTTCCACAAATATTTCCGCAAATATCTTGTTTGTCCATTTAGTAAGTCCGAATAATATGATTTAACCGAAAACAATCCATTATCCGTGAGACCCCATTTAAACCTATCGGGTTGATCAGAAAGAGCTACCCGCATTAACCTTTCTACAAGATGCAACCACCTAGATCTATTATTACCCAAAAGGATTCTTCTAAAAGGTAAGTGTATCGGAACCGAACCGAAAACATCAGCCACCGTAACATTTCTATTAGAAGCTATAGCATAAAGATTAGGATATTCATTCGCTAATGAAATCTGTCCTAACCAAATATCTTCCCAAAAACGAGTTTGCTCACCATTACCAAGAATAAATTTCCCACGCACAAGAAATTCATCCTTTATTTTCATCAAGCCTTTCCAAAAGGGTGAGTCAAACGGTTTGGATTGTACTTGTGATAACGTCTTATCCCCCAAATACTTATTAGCTAACAATTCTTGCCATACCCCTTGTTCGTTTAACAACTTAAACAACCACTTGCTTAAAAGACATTTATTCTTAATTTCTAGAACCGCAATACCCAGCCCCCCCTGATCCTTCGGTCTACAAACAATATTCCACTTTGTTAATCTATACTTTCGCTTTAGCTGATCACTTTGCCAAAAAAATCTTGATCGATAAAAGTCCAATCTCTTACGTACCCCCTTGGGTACTTCGAAGAAGGAAAACAGAAACATTGGTAAACTAGTCAAAACTGAATTTATTAACACAAGACGATCTCCGTACGATAACATCTTGGCTACCCATGAAGCTAATTTTTTCTCAAACCTATCCTCAACAGTCTTCCATTCTTTGTTCAATAATTTTCTATAGTGTATTGGAATCCCCAAATATCTAAAAGGTAGAGCACCGATCTCACACCCGAATATTTGACGGTAATCTTCTTGATTATCCTTGGCTTTTCCAAAACAGTAGAGCTCACTTTTGTGAAAATTAATTTTCAGCCCTGAAAGTTGCTCAAAGAATGCCAAAATTAACTTCATGTTCACGGCCTTCGCAATGTCGTGTTCCATGAATAATATAGTATCATCCGCATATTGAAGTATTGAGACCCCACCCTCCACTAAATGAGGGATTAGTCCTCCAACCTGCCCATCCTCTTTAGCTCGGGCAATTAAAATAGCTAACATATCCGCGACAAGATTAAAGAGCAGAGGTGACAAAGGATCACCTTGTCGAAGCCCCTTTAGTGTCTGGAAGTAATGACCGATATCGTCATTAACTCGTATACCCACACTACCTCCTTGCACAAATCTAGCTATCCATTCACACCATTGTGATGAAAAGCCTTTCATTCGTAAGACTTGTTGCAAGAAAGACCAATTAACCTTGTCATATGCTTTTTCGAAATCTATTTTGAATAGCACGCCATCTACTTTTTTTGTATGGAGTTCATGTATTGTCTCATGAAGTACCACAACTCCCTCTAGGATATTTCGGCCTGGAATAAAAGCTGTTTGGGTTGGCCGCACCACCCTACTAGCTATTGAAGTTACCCTATTAGTTCCAACTTTTGTGAAAATTTTGAAACTTACATTAAGCAAACAAATCGGTCTGTATTGCTCAATACGACTTGCATCTTCTTTTTTGGGCAGCAGCGTAATGATCCCAAAGTTGAGTTTGAATAAAGGCAGATTTCCCTCCCGCAATTGAGAGAACATTGCCATTAAGTCACCCTTGATTATTCCCCAAAATTTTTGATAAAACTCCGCCGGGAACCCGTCTGGCCCCAGAGATTTATTATGTTCCATTTGATTAATTGCTTCTAACACCTCCTTTTCCGTAAAAGGTTGTGTCAAAATGATATTCTCTTCCTCCGAAATCTGAGGCATATCATTAGTGAGATTCTCATTCATTTCAAAACTATTCGGAGCCGTTGCTCCAAACAGTTTTTTGTAGTATTCAGAAATAAAGAATTTGAGGTTTTCTTGTCCCACATTTGTACCTTCGTCTTGCTCAAGTTGAAA
Source organism: Poa pratensis (assembly GCA_947311845.1). Lineage (NCBI taxonomy): Eukaryota > Viridiplantae > Streptophyta > Magnoliopsida > Poales > Poaceae > Poa > Poa pratensis. Next base: position 49,691,618 of record CAMZMU010000128.1, read on the forward strand.
AATCCTTTTTTTCTATGTTTCCCATTGGCAATGATGTGAAAGTATCTCGTATTACTCCCACCTTCTTGTATATATTTAACTTTTGCGCGTTGTGCCCATTTAGATTCTTCATCTCTTCTAAGATTTGCGAGGCATTCATCCGCCTCCTTCTTTGCAGCCCGCTCGGCTTCGTTTAGAGGAGTGGATTCAGCCTTAATATCTAGTTCCATAATCAAAAGAGAGAGTTTATCTCGCAATTTTTTATACTCTCCACTTAAAGATTTGGCCCAACCTCTTAAAAATTGTCGTAAATGTCGTATCTTGTGTTGCCATTTTTCTACCGGGGAATTTCCAGAATTAATTGAATTCCACTCTTTGTTAATTAATTCATAAAAACCATCCTGGCGCAACCAAGATAGCTCAAATGAAAAAAGATTAGAGTTACCTAAAAAAGCCTGATCACCCGAGTCAAGCAATAAAGGTGTATGATCAGACCCTGTTCGAGTTAGGGCCTGAATCGAAACAAGTGGATATTTTTGTTCCCACTCAACAGTGGCTAGAAAACGGTCCAACTTCTCGAAAGTCGGTGTCTCCATACTTCTACTAGTCCATTCACCTAAATTGCTGTTAGCACATACCCTATGATGTTTAATGGTTTTAAACTCTTAATTATGATGACACCGAATGACCTTGTCGCCTTATCAGGCAGTTTGAGCAAATGCTTACGTACATGCAAAAATGAGATTTTTTTTCACAATCTTGCACTGAAGGTGATGGATCAACCTTACACACGCAAAAAGTAAAACCACAAAGAAAATGCATCAAAGGAAAAAGGTTAACAACAAAGACAGTATCCCCATTAGGAAAGGGCAACTTGAGGATACGAGAGGTTAAATTAATCTTTGATTATTCAAGGAACATCTCATTTAATTCCTCAGTAAATAACAGCATCTTGAAATTTAATGACAATTGAGCTGGGTATCATAATACGGCACTCACTAAAGCAACTTCTCTGCCCTAATTATTAGTTAAACGGTGAAAACTATCAAAAAATTCATCGAGCTACAAAGCACTGAAAGATGATGAAAAGTATCAACTTTGTAGGATCAAGTGGATGGCATCCATGCAGAAGGAATATATTACCAATCGAACAAATCAACTTGAGAATCGAATTATGCCTATAGTGATTTATCTCCTGGGACATATTTAGATTGACATTTCTATGAATAAGCATGAAATATATAATAGGTAGAACTGCATCAGAGCACACCTTCATCGCTCCACCTTTTCCCAGGGATGAAAATTGTGATTGTGGCAAATTAAAATTCTATAGCTACATGTTGCGGATGGGACCAATGACAGGTCCTCCTCATTTATCCAACAGATAAAGTGGTATAGGAAAAGAATAGCTATCAACTCCAATCTTCATCGCAACAACATATCTTTAACTAAGAGAAACTATCTATTGAAGTTTTTAAAATTTTACATGATTACAACACTTGCTCTGAGAATTGACATTAAACTATTTGGAGCATTCAAAGAATCAAACCAACCTCGTTGCGAATAATCTGGAGATTAGGCAAATTAACAAAAAATCGCATGATATCATTAAATATCTGACGAAGATTACAGTTGGCAAAGTAAGAAAACTGGACAAAAAACATGAATAGGGCCTCACTCAGACTCAACTGAACAAATCAAACACTAAATCATCTTGCTCATATTCAGAAGGAGGGATAATGTGTCAGTCAATTTGATCCTGCACGTACCTACTCAATCTTCCATGCATATAGGATCAAGGAGAAAGCAAGACCTTGCAACTGTGATTCCCTAAAAATCTGCGAATATATCCAGGGAATGGACTTCTGAGGTGCTGGACATGTCTGGAACATGAACACTGCATTGCTTGTTGTCGAGCTGAAGAGCCAACTATGGACATCCCAAAACACCTCCACAGGCAATCCGTCCACCATAATTGTCTGGTTCCCTCGAAACTTCCATGCAAGCCGCTTCACCTGCATGACCGGCTTCTTATCGATGCGGATCTCAAGGCAAGGGTCCTTGAGCCCAACGGAATCACACTCTATCACAATGTCATGGAACTGGCCGTTGCCACAGAACTGAGCCTTGGCAGAGTAAATCTTCTTGCCATGAATGTGCTCCTTCCTCGCCAAGAACAATGTACCGAGTGCAGGCCGGACGGCACACGTCTTCCGGTAAGCATCCTTCTTCAAGTCACCGAGCAAGAGCACCATCTCACGGTCGAAGACAACCGTGACATAGAACCTTTCCAGTGGCTCTGGCCCAGGGCCGAACTTAGCGGCCGAGAGGTCCCAGAAGATCTCGATCTTGCCGTCGCCAGCAGCGACACTCTTGGATCCCTTCTTCTTAGAGAAGAGCCACGGCTTAACATCAGCCTTGCAAAGGCACTGGCCAGATGCATCATCGACGGAGACGCTGAGGCCCTGCATCCCAACTAGTCCCTTGCTCCAGGTCACCGAGATCATGCAGGGCCGGCCGGAAAGCCGCGCCTGGTAGAGGCAGTTCACCTGGTTCTGAGCCGCACCCTTTCCGCCGCCACCACCGCTGCGGACAGCGCTCGAGGACGAAGAGGAGGACGCCGCGTCCGCAATCTGGACGCTGCTTTCCCCGAAGCAGGACAAGTCCTTCCTCATCTTCCTTCCACCCTTTTCCACGAACAACTATCGTGCGGCTTGCTCAGGACGCCGTCCTCAGCCCCCGCCGCACGCGCGTCCGAGATTTTCTCAATCCGGCAATGCCACCATCAGCTACGCAAGATTCCAACGCAGCGCAGAGGCCGAAGCCGAAGCCAAGATCCCGCATTCACCGCCGAAAAGCTGGAATGAAGCGAATCTTCCACCGAGTCGGCAAGATGCGAAACGTGCCGCGGAAATGGCACCGGGAAGGACGCAGCAGGAAATAGCCGCGCTAAGAAACCATCAGGAGGTGGAGATGAAGGAGAGGGGAGGAGCCATGGTCATGGGGAAGTACAGAGGGAGGGCGGCAGCAGCAGCAGTGTCATATCCCACGGGTGGACATGAGCAAATCAGCACCAAATGATAAAGGATACAATCCAAAGAAGAGAATTAAGGTTGGGAAGAGCACAGAATCGGGGTAGAGGAGAAAGAGGAATACACTCGTACGGACACGAGGGGTGGAGACGAACCAAGGAAGAAGAAGACTGTTCTGTTCTGATTAATCGATGCCCTCTCGTGTTGACATCCTGCTCTCTTTATCCCTCCTCTCCAAGCCTTGATCCGTTGGGCCGAGCCCACGCTAGCAGCCCATCACTCAATTGCGGCCTAGGAAGTATGTCAGGTGTTACACTACCACCCCGGCAAAACATTGCTTGTCCCCAAGCAATGGCATCCTCATGTCGCAACAGGGTGTAGCTCCCACGTCGTCGTTGAGGTCGTTTGGCCTTGACACAAGCCGGTACAGCTGACACATAGATTGAGACTATACCTGGATCCCAAGGTGCTGGCAAGTCTTCCAGGCTTATGATCAGTGTGTATCCTCGAGCACCCATACTCTGCATCCTCCATGGTCGTTCAGTATGTTTCCGCTCTGGTTCACCATTCATGGTCGACAACAACCCGCCAGGATCCCATTGTACGTGTACATCCAAGACCTCGACGCAAGGCACGCCATGCCTGATAGGTATCCAGTACACATCTGGAAGTTCACAAACAGCCAGAAGATCACACACTTGTGGTTGTTGAAGTGGCAGTAGACGTTCAGGAAGTACCACTAACACGTTAGTGTTCTGCTCATGGTCCAGTATTAGCGCAATATACTCTCCACTAATCTCAAACATGTCCACACTTCCATTTGTTCTCACACTTGTACCAGTTATGACCAAAATACCACAGTCCAACTCCTTAATTGGGCCAACGACTCTTATCATTGGCATCATCTTGTCTTCGGTCAAGCTCAAGTTCTGACCAAGCAGCTCATGGAGAGAACCATTTTGTCCTTCAATTGGCCAGCAATCAGACAACATTTTTAGCCTAGGAGAAAAGTTGAACCAACAAATAGCACGAAGGAACTGCATGTTCTGGGAAACCATTACATCTCCACAAGTAACAATCAGCTGGAAGATATTATAATCCACACCATGGTTGGCAGGTTGTGGCACTCGGGTTGCACTAGCAGATCTTCCCTGAGGTAATAATTCTGCTCCAGCCTGTAACAATGCATCCAGAAGCATTTCCTTTGGCTCAAACTGGAGAAATGGAACTGAGTGTACCATTTTGATTTGCTTCAATGATGCCCCATTGACATAATCTTGATACTTCGTTGGGAGCATATTCGTAGGTGCAGTAACAAAAATTGATCTAGAAAATCTCAGGACCGCTCGTGACCCAAAAATCTTTAGAGCACATAGAGATAGTGGTTCAATCATCAAGTGAAGAACCCAGAATTGATAGGATATGTGTGCCCACAGACTGCAGACCGAAACTTTAAGAATCCCTGATGGAGAACCCATGGAAAGGCCTGGATCCCACTGTCTTATGGTCAAGTGGATGCTCTCTAGACCCTTGGCCTGGAATAAAAAGGCAGCTGAGGCACACCACTTCGAACGTTGCAGCCAGATAAGTGCTACACCACGGGCGACAAGAAGAAACTTAGGTGGACGCCATCCATAGCCCTCTGTCCAACAAGCGCCAGCGAATGGCTTAGAAGTGAGCACTTTCCCAATGACCATCAATTTTGTATCTTCAGAAGAAATAATGATGTCTCCATGCTTCTGCTGCTCCAAATTGAAATGTGTTGGATGTGAAATAGGACACTCAAACACCATATGAGAACAAGCAAACTTAATCCTTGAAGGTTGATCTGGAGGATCAGGTGGATGTGGCGGCACTAGAAGTGGTGATGGCGTGGCCACAGATCTGCGAAACTTACTCCTCGGAGCTATGTGCATAGGGCGTCGCACAATACGCAGGCGAGATACCCACTTGACGAAGCGGTGTAGCTTCGCCCCACTTCTTATCCTCTCATTCATTCCAGCAAACACCTCTAATGCACCAGTTAGCTCATCTTTTACTTGCACTTGCTCCTTGTCATCGGATGCGGCCGACATTCTATCAAGCACCTGATTGGCACCAGACTGCTCAGCCATGACTGGAAACTTCTGAGAGGTGTGCACAGAACTAGCGTCCACACAAACCACTACTGCGACGTCATGCTCGTTGGGGCCGACAGCCTTCAGAGCAGAGGCTGAGCAGGGAGTCGGGTTTTCTAAAGTGGGAGTTGGTAAAGTCTCCGTGGTGTTACCGAGAGGAAGTGACACGTGCTGAATTTCAATCCGGCAACACCCATCATAGATGTTGCGACCGTGAAGAGCTTCTCGAGCTCTTGTTGCCTCATGACTTGATCCAAACATAAGGAGAGCCTCAACAGCAGTTGCCTTGTTCACATACATCTCGTCCTGAGCTCCATAAGCAGCAAAGACCTGGTGAAGCACCTCTCCTGTCACTGGATAGAGCAAGTTGCTCACAGTGATGTGAAGAACGGCTCTTGCCGTCACCTCTGTTATGTCCATCTGGCAGCAACCATCATATATGTTATGTCCATGAAGGACTTCTCTGGCTCGTGTCGCGTTGTGCCTCGACCGGAACAGAACAAAGACTTTGGCGTGATTTGTCCTCGTGGTCATGTACACTTCCTCAGCACCATATGCATCAAAGACTTGGTGAAACACCTCCTGTGTGACCGGATAAAGCCTGTGCTGCACTGTGACAGAGAGAACATGCCCTAAGAACAAATGAACGCCTTTCCGAGGGCTCAGCTTTTCATCGAACACATGCTGGACATCAGCCTGTGACACGTCCTCGTCCAAGTACCCTGCTTGTTGTGCACTCAGCGCTCCATGCTTCCTCATACTCTTCAACCCACTCACAACCGGGTGTGCCCTGGCTGCTAATAGCTCATCCGACATTTGGTCGAACACTTGATGTGCGCCTTCCAGACTTGCACTGAGCTTGACGAAACCGCTGTGCTCCTCCTCAAAATCAACCCAACCCTCAGCAGGAATTACACTAGACCAAGCCCTAGGGCGATCAGCAACCGTTTAAGTGGATGTTACGGGTAGGATATAGAGTAAGCGAGCAGTGCGCACGGATCGACGAGGCTCTGATACCAACTGTCATATCCCACGGGTGGACATGAGCAAATCAGCACCAAATGATAAAGGATACAATCCAAAGAAGAGAATTAAGGTTGGGAAGAGCACAGAATCGGGGTAGAGGAGAAAGAGGAATACACTCGTACGGACACGAGGGGTGGAGACGAACCAAGGAAGAAGAAGACTGTTCTGTTCTGATTAATCGATGCCCTCTCGTGTTGACATCCTGCTCTCTTTATCCCTCCTCTCCAAGCCTTGATCCGTTGGGCCGAGCCCACGCTAGCAGCCCATCACTCAATTGCGGCCTAGGAAGTATGTCAGGTGTTACAAGCAGCGTAGCTGTTGTACCGGACACGGCGGGCGGGCAGAGAAGCAGCACGAGCCAAAAGCCAAGCTGCAGCTAAAAGCAGGTAGTTGCTCGACAAGGCAGCTCAACTTGAACAAATTGGGAAGATAGTGTTTTTTTATTCTGACACTTTTTTTTATTTTTTTATTCTGACACTTATATAGCAGTGTTTCTTATTATCGAATGCTTCGTCAGCACAAAAGGAAGGGCCAAAAGGTCCTAGAAACTGCTATATCGCGGTGGGCTAACATTTGCAACCTCAGAATAAAAGAATTTTACAACACGATCCTCACATTTTGCAAAAAGGACCTCAGAACCAGAAAAAACCGAGTCATTCTCCATCGCCGGTGCTCTGAGATCAAAGCATTGGCCACCCATCCCGCTTAGGGGGGCGAAACCACTTGGGACGAGGCAGGAGAGAAGGGCCACATTGAGATTGAAGATCCTCCTAAATGGCACGCTGGCTAGGAGAAAGAAAGGCTCAAGCGCACATGTCACCCAGCGTGGAGTGGCATCCCCTTCGACCAAGTATAACTCCTTCATGAACTCGCTTTTGTTGATGGACTCCGCAACTTGCTGCACTTCACAATCTTCTCAAGATCCTGGCATTGCCTCCCTTCTTCCGCCACCATGACGACCAGAAGGAGAAGGAACAGCATGAGCCCGAGCTTCCCCGAGGTTATTGGAAAAGCCTTCACCGTATGGACTGCCCTTATTCCTCCTCCACCACGAAGAACAAGCAGAGCCACCCCGGGCCGCTGCTCGGTAGCGATCGAGATCAACTTGCACAAGTTGGCATCAAGCTAATGAAACCCTACATCTACTATATACATAGGAGGTTTTGCCTTCTCTCCCATCCCTGTTCCGACCAGCAACGATGGCGAAGAGGAAGGCGAGGGAAGCCGGAGGTGCTAAGACTACACATCCTCTTTGGCTCGTCGGCATAATGGGAGCGTCATTTTTGTTCCCGGGTCTACCTAAAAAAACTATGCGGCTTCTTGGAGCATGGTATTTCAGAACTACATGAAATATATTTACAAAATAAACAAACAAATTCACTCATACATATAGATGTGTTCTGCATATACGTGAACTATTATTAAAGATACATTATTTGGTACGCTTTGTGGCTAAAAAAGCAAAAAAAAAAAAACGCTTTGATCTATACATTTATGTTTCTGTGTGCTACTGATTGAAAACTTGTACATACATACTATACATCTCTAAAAAAACATGAATCTTTTTTAGGTTTTCGAATTTGCATTTTTATCTTCTCATTAGCCACACGTTTCATATTTCTGCCTATCAATAGAAACAGTAGACTTCTAGCCTTCGTAGAAAGTAAAAAGGCAAGTGCTACATGTACGATGGTCTCTGTACCATTTTTGTCCGATTCTTAATCCGATGGTATCTGTCGTCTTAGCCATCAAATCCGATAGTTTGATCAGCCGAATCGGACAGAAATCGTTCAAAATTCGTCCGATGTATAGCAGGGTTCAAATAAAAACACACCGATATCAACTTGAGCAAAATGAAAAGTTTCCTATTAAAGAGGAAAAATAACAAGGACATTTATGTGCTATGTGCAATTAATTAGATGGGACGACTACGGTGTCTGGGCAAAATAAAGTGCAAGTTGTGGTTCTCTACAAAAAATGCTACTAGCAAAGGTGTTATCTGTTATTTGCTCTGGTTGTTCATTACATGGGAATTGAAGACAAAAGTTTCAGAAGAACAACGCATATGTATGGTTGGCACTTGAAATCTGATTAGGTGTTGCCCAACGACAGCTATAATTTGAAAAGCAGGGAGAAAGGGTAAAACTAGCTTGGATTGCATGTACAAAAAAGTGCTTGGAAGCTCTACTGCGCTTTTGCGCACGACTTTATGTGTACGTAGTCTAGGAAGATGACTGCATGAGTATGTTTCATGCGCAAATCACCAAGAAAGCATGCAAAGAACCAAAGATGCGTTATGTCTGCTGTAAAGATTCTGCTTTTCTTGTCTCTGCATACAAAGAAGTGCCTGCGTAAAGTTTCTATGCTAACAGCCACACTTAATTACATAGCACACATGTCCTCGTTTTGCTGCAACGTCAAGTGCTTCATCTTCATCTCTGTGTACTAACTGTTACATGCATGGAGCATGCGCTGGGTGGCTTGTATCGATGATATAAAGTTGCAAAGCTCATGAAAATGAATAGCAAAAGGTTACGACAACATCAATGATTCGTCGTTCAGAACAAAGTTGATTTTTTTTTTTTTTGCTTTTGGGACCTGATTTCTTGTTGGAGAACTTTCTTAGATATCATTTTTAACTATGCGCTCTTTCTTGGACAGCCCTATGCAGGGACAGAGGCAGGATTGAACGTTAAAGGGAGCCAAACATGATAAATCTCAATTAGAGGAGGGGGCAACAAAGCTAATTTTCTCTAAAAATCAGGTCTAGATTAGGGTTAACTATGGATTTTTCATGTTGTGCAATGCCATGGGGGGCAGGCCCCCCCCCCCCCCCCCAAACTTCGTCACTGGCCGTAGGGGTCGGCCGACTAATAGAGTAATAGCCCACCACACCTTCTGTCCAGGGGCGGAGACAGGGGCTAGCAGGGGTCAGAACCCCCCCTAACTGACCGCCCCTCGTAGGGTATCACTACGAAAAGGGAGCCCTTCCCGAAGGGAACGTCCCGCACGAGAGGCCGACACGTGGAGCTCTGTCGTTTCAACTAGCGAGCGAGCCGTACGGAGCGAGACAGGTACGTGCCTAGCGAGCGAGCGGAAGCGAGGCAGGTACGTGCGTACGAGCGGAAGCGGGAGCGATGTACGCGCTCACGAACGCAATGCAGGAACTAGCGATGGATGTACTTATGTACAAAAGCAGGAACTAGTTAGCGGTTCATTTTCATTTTTTTTCACTTCTTCTCTTATATGTGCAAACACACAATATTACGGCTCGGTTTTGTCTTGATAAATTTTAATAATATTTTTAAAGGATTGCATTGGTCGTTGCGCGTATTTATCGTTATGCGCATTGGTCGTTCCGTGTGCTATGGCTCGGCTTCGCCTCAATAAATTTTAATAATATCCTGAAAGAGGTGCATTGGTCGTTACGCGTATTTGTCGTTACGTGCATTGGTTGTTCCGTGTGCTACGGCTCGGCTTCGTCTCGGCGGCTCTGCTTCGCAGAGCTCTAGACGTCTACGGCGTACATCTACATAGACATATGTTATACAAATATACAGACACAAGTTGTACAACTACACATATATAAGTTGTACAACCCAGATTGTACAACTAAAGAAACACAAGTTGACTAAAGAGACACATGTTGACAACTACACAGACACAGATTGTACAACTAACAGATTGTACAACTATATAGACACATGTTGTACAACTAAACAGACACAGATTGTACAGACACAGGTTGTACAACTAAATAGACACTGGTTGCACAACTAGACAGACACAGGTTGTACAGACATAGGTTGTACAACTATGCAGACAGGTTGTACAACTACGCAGACAATGTTTGTACAGACACAGGTTGTGCAACTACACAGACACAGGTTGTACAACTACACATAACCGGGAGTAAAAAAAAAGTTCATCGAAACCTATTAACATGAGATCTAGTTTTGAAGATTGTCGGAGACTAGTCCCAGGAACTAGGAGTGTCTCACAAAAGCCAGGAAACGAGTAAGGGGCTGAACACAACGTCAAACAGATCCTCAACAACCTCGGCGACGTGGCTCGTCGAGCTCGGTGAGGAACATCACGACAGAGATGGAACACGAGCCGCTACCCCGGTTCAGGCCCACCGTGAGGTGTAAAAGCCCTATGTCCTGCTAAGATGTATTACACTGCTTGGAGGGGTTCACAGTACAAGGGTGCTTGCCAAGGGCACAGTTGCGGCTATGGTGGACTATGGTGGAATCAGCTCCGCCTTCTCCTTCAGACGTAGCTGCTTGGGTGTTGAATCAGTTGGCGAATGCGGGATCCCCTCTTCCGTCGTACACTGGCTCCTTATATACTGGCATCGGTCCTCTTCCCCGAAAACCTTAGGCGGGAAGGGATACCACAATGCCGCCAAGTTGGAGCACAGCGCACAGCGTCGGGTGCGTCCATGGACACGGTCCATGGCAGAGAGTACGTCGTCTTGGGAGAAAAGCCACCGTCCATCCAGGACGGTGGGCTGGCGCTGCAGAGCTCGGTGGCGTGCCCCATGGTGACGTCGCAGTTGGAGCGTAGCGGCGGCCGGCCGCTTTATCACCAAATTGGCAAGTCTTGGAGGCCGCTTTGCCTCCTCCAGCTTTGTTGACTGCTTTATACACGAGAATGGCAACTGCGGCGTCTTCGTCATCGCGCGCAGGCGCGCGCGTCACTCTGCATCGGGCGCAGAGCCCATGTGCGCTCTGCAGCGTGCGCAGGAGCTTGCTTCCACTTGAAGGAACCCCGCGAGGGCTTGGAGCCTCGCCGAGGTTTTGTAGCCGTTGACTCCTCGCGAGGGAAATCCTCGCGAGGGTGGCGCGCAGACGCGCCAGGACCTGATGATCTTCTGGGCAGGAGAGGCCTTCCTGAGGCTGAAGATCCTCTCGAGGCCCCTTAGGCCAAAAGTCTGGTCCTTAGCAGAAAAGCTCAGTCGAGCAAAGAAACCCTCGCGAGGGAAAATCCCTCGTGAGGCTCGTCAGGCTGAGCGCCTGGTCCTTAGTAGGATTTCTCACGGAGCGTTCGAGGGCTGTGGCAGGCCGGCCCAGGATACCCTGGTTTCCATTGGGCCGACAGTAGCCCTCGGGCCCGCGATGGGCACGCTGGAGCTCCTCGGGCGGAGGCGAATCGTCGTGAGCGCAAAGAAGCATGCGAAGCCCGAGACACGTGGAGCGCCGCCGCCGGGCACGATCCCACGATCTCCTCTGTAGTAACGGGCGTAGTAGTGGTGGGCCCCGCCACGCCATGGTAACGGCTCGATGAGCCGATAAAAGGCGGAGAGCTCGGCGCAGGTGGCCATTACTTCACTCGTTCCCCATTCGCCTCCTTCTTCCCAGCGCTCAATCCCAAGCTTCTCCTTCGCAATCCTGCTGCAATGGCGCCCAAGAAGGCCACCGCGTCCTCGAAAGGCAAGGCAGTGGCGCAGGGCGGTGAGCCTGCTGCGGCGTGTCAGGACGGTGGGCTTGGGCCGGCTCTGGCCGGCTCCCTCTTCGAGACGGTCGCGCAGCTGGACAAGATTCGTCACATGGCGGCCTCTGCGTCCAACGAGCATGGCGCCACGGCGCTCAAGGTGGCGGGCAACTCCTTCGGCTGCTTCTACCCCATCTTCATGCACAGCCTCTTCGCCGGGCTTGTGCCTCCCTTCTCCGACTTCTTCCTGGTGGTGCTGGAGCGCTACCAGATCCAAGTCCTTCATCTCCACCCCAACTCCATCCTCGTCCTCGCCATCTTTGCCTACCTCTGCGAGGCGTACATCGGCATTCCACCCTCGGTGGACCTCTTCCGCAGCTTCTACGCGCTCCGTGTCACGGCGAACAAGGAGCGGACGGGGTGCGTGTCCTTCCGCATCACTGATGGCATGAAGGGCGTCTACATCCCCATTGCGCGGAATGGCGAGAACATTGTGACTAGCGTGACAAAGAAGGTGGAGGATTTCCGCAAGCGCTGGTTCCTCATGAAGTTCGGGAGCGAGGATGCCTTCTTCGAACTGCCTAAAGCGCCCCCGACAAAGAAGGTGAGCTGGTCTTCCAAGGCGCTCCAGGGCGCAACGCTTGGCCCCGTGGTGAGGCGCTTGAAGGACCTCCGCGAGGCAGGCCTCACCGGGCAGATGGTGGCCAAGGATTTCGTGAAGCGTCGCATTGCTCCGCTCCAGAGGCATGCAGACGCGATGTGGCTGTACTCCAATCATAAGGACAGGATGCGCCTGAGCGCTTCCCTCTTCACGCTGGAGGAGGTGCACAGCATCATGGACACCCTCTTCACGTCCCCAGACATCCCCGCACCCTCCGACAAGGCTGCTCCGCTCCACAGGGTCGACCTTGGGCGTCGTGTCTCGCACGTGGAGACAATGCCGAGGTTCGACCAGTGGGGCCTGGTGCCTGAAGGACACGTCGGGCCTCGTGAGGACCCGGAGGCCGCGGCGCAGGGGGCGCCCGCCGAAGGCGATGAAGAGACGACGGAGACGCCCGCGGAGTCTGACGCGGAGGCGCCGCTTCCTCGGCGGAGAATTCGAGCGCCTCGAAGAGTGCAGCGCCTGAAGTTGAGATCCACGATATCTCCTCAGGTAGCGGCGACCAGTTCGTGGTCGCTCCCTCACGACGTGTCGATGGAAAGGTGGAGAGTGACGATGAAGATGCCTCGTCGGGCCACTGCGAGCCCCGCTCCAAGGCGATCCACGACAGGAACGCTGGAGCTCAAGAGGAAGCAGAGGCACAGAAGAGTGCGGAGCCCAGTGCTCTGCCGGCGCGGCGGATGAAGAGGAGATGGGTCGACACCGCGGCGTAAGACTTGTGTTTCTTTCCTTGCTTGATGTCGCTACTGTGTAGATTTCTTGAATGGTTTTTGAACCTTTTCTTCTCCAGGCGCCTCAAGGAGCCAAAGCGGCGGAGGCTCCGGAGGCTTGGGGAGATTCCCAGCGCTGCAGCGGCGTCTGCAGCGTCTACGGCTGAGGTGGTGCCTCCCGAGGCCACCGCCTTTTCTCCCGAGGCCGCGGCGCCGCCTCCTGAGGCAGTGGAGCGCCACGAGGAGAAGGAGGAGGAGGCTGAGGTGATGACACCGTCTCCCGCGCGGCCTGAAGCCTCTCCCACGCGGTAGGAGCAGGTGACGGAGGAGGATGCGGCTAAGACCGCGTCATCGGCAAAGGAGCCCACGGCGGAGACAGCGGCGTCGTCTGAGGCGCGCGCTGATGTGGAGATGGAGGAGGCCACCGTGCCGTCGCCTCCACCAAGCGCGGGCCCTAGAGGGCCTACGATGGCCACTGAGGCTGCTGCGGGGGCAGCCTCGGTAGAGAAGACCGGCCCTGCTCCTGGGGAAGAGGAGAGTACTCCCCAGGGGCAGAAAGATGGTGGGGACGAAGGCGAGGGCACTGCGAGCCCCCAGAGAGCCCCCAGCGCGGAACAAGAGGGAGGCTCCCTCCAGATCCCCCAGCAAGCCCCCGGGGCGGAAGGAGAAGGAGGCTCTCTCCAGAACCCCCAGGCACGCATTGAGAACACTCAGAGCCCACGGCGCGACGCCCCGGGGTCCTCGGCAGGCGCTGGCACTTCCAGGCCCTCTGGAGAACCATGGGCCTTAGATCTGCGGGGTCAGCGCCCAGTCGCAGCTCGCCGAGAGGCTGTCCTTCGCTCGGCGAGGGAAGTGCTTGATGGGCTCGAGGCCCAGCTCGTGGCGGAAGACCGCGCCAGGGCGGAGGAGGACGCCGAGCTTGCTCGCGGCTGGGCTTGCCTCCAGGAGACCGTGGAGCGCTGCCGCCAGAAGGACGAGGCAGCCCAAGCTCAGCGTGAGGCAGCGCTACGCGATGCTGACGAGATCCGCATCAGCGTGGTGCGCGAGGTCGAGGAGACCCTCGCGGACCTGGGTGCTAGGCGCGAGGCTCTCGAGGCGGAGACCGAGGCCAAGCATCAGGAGCTAGCGGCGTGCGAGGCGGCGGTCTTCACCAAGCACAAAGAGCTTCTGGACCGTGAGGCGGGGATCATCGCCGACTCGGAGAACGTGCGGCAAGATCTGGAGAGGTTCCACGAAGACCTGCGCGTCCGCGAGGGGCTAATCGTACATCGCGGGCTGGAGCTTGAGTCCTGCGAGCATGAGCTACGCAAGCGCGAGGAGCAAGTCAAGCAGGTCGAGAAGGATCAAGCCGCGCAGCGGGAACACCTAGAGTCTCGCGAGAGCAAGGTGACCCAGGATGAGGAGTTCTACAAGAAACGCCTCGCGCAGACCAACGAGAACCTCCGCAAGAAGGAGGAGCAGATGGCTGAGGAGTCCGCGACCAAGGAGAAGCTCTTCCGTGACAATATCAAGAAGGAGTTCGTGGAGAAGGCCAAGAAGCAGGAGGCACGCTTCACGAAGATACGCAACGAGCTTGATGCTCGCATCAAGGAACTTGAAGCTCAGAGGAAGCGTTTGGACTCCCGCCTCTAGGACGTCGTGGAGGCCCGGAAGCACGCGGAGCAGGACCTTGCCTCCTTGACGCAGGACATGAATGAGATGCAGCAGCAGGTTGGGCCATCGTGGAGCTCGTCGAGGAAGCTTGGCAGAGCGCTCTAGCTGCGAAGGTCTTGTAGCGCCAGCGGGAGCGCATGTTCGTCTCCTTGGTGAGGTGTGCGCGGACCGTTGCGGGCCGCCTGGGGACGAAGCCCCCAGGCTTTCTGTCGAGGGGAACTCCGATGTTGCCACCTACCTCGGCTTCTTCGAGCAGCTTCTCACCAAGCTTGAAGGGGTCGTGACGAGCCTCGACGACCTGGTCGACAACGAGAGCCGCGAGGTCCTTGGCGTCGCGATCGGCCAAGTCTTCGCCAACCTTGCACACCTCCACCCCGGCTTCGACTTCACATCTGTGATGGAGCCCCTGGAGAAGGAGCTTGCCTCGAAGCTGGACGCCTCGGTGTGGGACGACATGGAGAAGTATATTCAACGCTTCAAGAGGGTCGAGGTCGAGGAGAGCGACGACGAGGCAGGCGCTGAGGAGGTGGATGATGAGGCTGTCGACGGTGACGACGACAACCCTGCTGCTTAGGTTGCCCCTGTGGAGAGATGTGCCAAGGGCACCAGTTATCTTAGGACTTGTTGCTTTATTTTGTAATGGTTTGTAAAGACACTTTATGTTGTGCAAGTGTGAGTGCCCCTCGGGAGGCCTTTTATCTGTTTTCTCATGTCTTTTTCGCTCTACGTCGTTAGGACCCTGCTCTTAGCGCAAATAACACCGCCGCTTCGGTATGTCAGAGTCAGGGCTCGACAAGGTCGGGGGGTGCGTAAGGCTTAGAGAGGTGAGAGCTCTCGAGGCACGATGCTCAGGAGCTCCCCTTTGACGCTCAAGCAGCCCATGAGGCGTAAGAGAGAAAAGAGAGGCTCGAGGGGTGACACAAACCAGCGAGAGGGGAAAACTCGTGAGGCGTAAGTTCTGGACTTAGCTTTTGCGAGACTTCCGCCTTGTAGAGGGTGTTTGTGTACCCGGCGAGGAATGCCTTGTAGGGGTGTTTGAGTTTCCTGGCGAGGCGTTTCCCTCTCGAGGTTGCCTGAGGCTGGTTTGGAGCTTTGCAGCCTTGTAGGGCATCTTGTTCCCTGCGTTGGAGAGAGGCATACCCACAAGCAATGCATAGCTGTACAACTCATGCGCGCTCATAGGTTTCCTCATGTGTATCTCGCGAGGAAAGTAAGCACCAAGGTCCTTGGTGAGGTGACGTGCATGGGAGTAGGCCCATGAGTCAGAGCTCTTTGGTGAGATAACGGTCGTGGGCGGAGAACCACGAGTTAGAGCTCGGATCCTTTGGGTTTTACGATGCTGCTGGGATGCTCCCGAGGCACAGACACCGTGCTCAGCCCCCGCTCGCGAGGTGCGCATGGGGAAAAATGTGAGCGCGAATGAACGTAAGGAAAAAACTCACCAAGCAATATTACATAACGGCGCGAGCGCAAAGGTTCATGTGACCTGAAATTGTTCATTACACTTGGCGTGGCCAAGACAAAGTCCGCCATGTCTGGGCATGGGGTTCCACATGGAGTGGCTGAGGCTTCTCGGGCCCGTGGCGACGCGTTGTAGAGAGCTCTCAGTGGAGATGGCCCTCGTGAAGGGAAAGCTTGGTGAAGCTGGGAGGTGAAGACGCGTGCTTCCCTCTTGAGAAAAAAATGCCTGCCGCGACGTGATCACGGGTAGAACTTGCGTAGGTGCTCGATGTTCCATGGATTTTTGATTGGATCGCCGTCTTCCGTCTCGAGCCGCACGCCAGGCCTGGCGATGTGCGCGACCCTGTAGGGGCCTTCCCACATGGGTGAGAGCTTGTGGAGGCCCTCTCTGGAGAGGATCCTCCTGAGGACGAGATCGCCTGTCTCGAGGGTGCGCGGCCGTATGTGGCGGCTGTGGTAGCGGCGCAGGTCTTGTTGGTACTTTGCCGCTCGGAGGCGGCACGGCGGCGTAGTCCATCGAGCAGCAGCAAGTCGTCGTTGTGGAGCTCCTCTTGGTTGTCCTCGTTGAAAGCAAGGATCCGTGGGGACCCATGCTTGATCTCGGTGGGGAGGACTGCTTCAGCGCCATAGACGAGAGCGAACGGCGTTTCTCCAGTGGGCTTCGTGGCGGTGGTGCGGATGGACCAGAGCACGGAGGGGAGCTCTTCGATCCAATTCTTGCCGTGGGCCTTGAGGCGATTGAAGCTTCTTGTCTTGAGGCCTTTGAGCACTTCGCGTTCGCTCGCTCAGCCTGCCCGTTGCTTCGTGGATGAGCCACCGAGGCGAAGCAGAGCCGTGTGCCGAGACTCTCGCAGTAGGCCCTGAAGATGCCGCTGGTGAACTGTGAGCCGTTGTCGGTGATGATGCGATTTGGCACGCCGAAGCGACAGGCCAGGCCTCTGATGAATTTCACCGCTGATCTCGCCGGGATGGTGCGCACCGCTTCAACCTCCGCCCATTTGGTGAACTTGTCGATGGCGACGTAGAGGTAGCGGTAGCCCCCGCTGGAGCGTGGGAAAGGTCCCAGGATGTCCAGCCCCCAGACCGCAAAGGGCCAGGAGAGCGGGATGGTCTGGAGCCCCAGTGCAGGCTGGTGGACTTGCTTGGCGTGGAACTGGCATGCCTCGCAAGCCTGGACGATGGTGGTTGCATCTTGAAGCACTGAGGGCCAATAGAACCCACTCCTGAAGACTTTCCCTGCAAGGGTGCGTGATGATGAGTGGTGGCCACATTCTCCACTGTGTATGTCCTTGATCAGCTGGCGGCCTTCTTCAGGGGGGACGCATTTTAGTGCAACTCCATTTGGACGCTTGCGGTACAGGTCTCCCTCGTGAAGGCAGTATGACTTGGCCTGGCGAGCAACTCTCTCTGCTTCTGCATCCTCTTCAGGGAGGACTCCGTCCCTGAGGTACTCCTTGAGCTCATCGATCCAGCCCGTCTCTTGTGTGTCATGGCCAGCAGCAGGCGTTCCTGAGGGTGGACCGCAGCTCGGTGCTCCAGATGTTGGTGGTGGTGGGAGCTCTCATCCGTGTCATTCGACCACTTCTTTGGCTGTTTCACCGATCCTGGTGAGCCTTTCCTCGAACACCCGCCTGCTGGGCTTCTCTGCGTGATGCTCGCCTGGCGATGTCGTCGGCCTCCTGGTTCTCCCTTCGTGGGATGTGCCTGAGCTCCATCCCCTTGAAGTGCTTCTCGAGCTTGCGACCTCCTCGAGGTAAGCGGCCATGTGGCCGTCCTTAGGTGTATAGCTCTTGTTGGAGAAGTTGACGAGGAGCTGGGAGTCGCCCTTGATGAGTAAGCGCTTGATGCCGAGGGCGATTGCGGCTCTGAGCCCGGCGAGGAGGCCCTCGTACTCGGCGATGTTGTTGGAGACCTTGTCAGTCGTGAAGCACAGCTGGACGGCGTAGTAGAGCTTGTCGCCCTTGGGTGAGGTCAGGACGACGCCAGCCCCTGCGTTCGGCATGCGAATGCTCCGTCGAAGTGCATGGTCCAGTGGCTTGGCGCTGTCTCCAGCTGGCGTGGTTTCTGCCTCATGAGGCTCTTCTTGCTGCGTGTCCACTCGGCGACGAAGTCGCCAATGCCCTTCCCTTGATGACCCTGGTGGTGTCGAAGCGCAGGCCAAAAGGTTGCAGCTCAATGTTCCACCCTGCGACGCATCAGTGGCGTTTGGGATTGCGCAGGATCTGCTCCAGGGGAATGATGTGACCACCGTGATGGGGTGGCCCTGGAAGTAGTGGCGCAGCTTCCTGGAAGCGATGAGAGCGCGAGGAGGAGCTTCTGCTGCATGGTGTACCGCTCGCGAGCGTCTCAGCACAGTGCTGACGAAGTAGACGGGATGCTCGACGAGCGTTGTTGGTGGTACGCAGCACTGGGCTCCTCGGGAGCCTTGTCGAGTTCTCTTGAGGACCCTCGCGAGGGTGCCTTCTGGTTGTGCGGGCTCGACATGGGGCTCGGGGCCTGAGGGATGCTTCCTTGTCGGGGGGCTTGGGCTGGCGTGGCTGTGTCCTTCTTGGCGAGGACTGGCTCTTCCCTTTCTGCCACCAAGGCTGCGCTCACTGTTTGTGGAGTGGCTGATAGGTACAGCTTCAGATGCTCGCCGGGCCTTGGGGCAACCATGACAGGTGGGCTAGCCAAGTACTTCTTCAGGTCTTCAAATGCCTTGTCCGCCTCGGCGTCCACTTGAACGTGCCAGACCGCTTCATGAGCTTGAAAAATGGCAGGCCCTCTCGCCGAACTTGGAGATGAACGGCCTAGGCTGGCCATGCATCCCGCAGGCGCTGCATGTCCTTGAGGCGACGAGGTGGCTGCATTTCTTCTATGGCTTTGATCTTGTCAGGATTCGCTTCTATGCCGCGGTGAGACACTAGGAACCCGAGGAGTTTGCCTGATGGTACCCCGAAGACGCACTTGGCGGGGTTCAGCTTGATGTTACTTTGCGCAGGCTGGCAAAGGTCTCCTCGAGGTCCTCCATGAGGGTGTGCTCTTCGCGAGTCTTGACCACGATGTCGTCGACGTAGGCTTCTGCGTTTCTTCCCATCTGAGCCCCCAAGGCCTTCCTCATGAGCCTCTGGAAGGTGGCGCCGGCGTTCTTCAGGCCAAAGGGCATGCAGACGTAGCAATACACACCACAAGGGGTGAGGAATGCTGTCTTCTCCTCATCCTCCTTCGCCATCTTGATCTGGTGGTAGCCTGAGAAGGCATCCAGAAAACAGAGGAGGTCGCAGCCGGCGGTGGAGTCCACGATTGGTCTATCGAGGCATGGGGTACGGGTCCTTGGGGCAGGCCTTGTTGAGGTCGGTGTAGTCGATGCAGAGCCTGCCGCCCCCGGTGTGCTTGGGAACGACCACCGTGTTGGAGAGCCATGTGGGGTGTGGAACTTCCCTGATTATGTGTGCTTCTTTAACTTCTCTACTTCCTTGATGATGAACTCTTGCTTCTCTGGCGCCTGGCGCCGTGCTTTCTGCTTCACGGGGCGTGCGTTTGGACACACGGCTAAGTGGTGCTCGATCACCTCCCTCGGTACTCCGGACATCTCTGACGGTGTCCATGCGAACATGTCAGAGTTTGCCCTGAGGAAGGCGACGAGCGCGCTTTCCTATTTGGGAGGCAAGCCAGCGCCTATGGTGACGCTAGCCCCCGAGCCGCTGGCGTCCAGACACCTTCTTCGTGGCTGCCTGCTCCTGTGAGAACAGCTGCTTCTTCTTCGCGGGCCTCTCGAGGGGCTCCATGTCCTCATCAGCAGGGAACGCCACGGCAGCGGCCTTGACCGTGGATGGCGATGGTGCCGCCACTGCCTGGAAGCTTGACGATGTTGTATGCGTGATGAGTGACTGCCATGAACTTCGCGAGGGCGGGGTTGCCGAGGATGGCGTTGTAGGGTAGGCCAATGTGCGCGACGTCGAAGTCGATTTGCTCGGCGCGGTAGTTCTACGGCGTGCAGAACGTGACCGCGAGTTGCACCTGCCCAAGCGGTGTGGTGGAGCCACTGGTCACCCCGTGAAGGGCCTGGAGGGCATCAGCCACTCATATGGCACTTGAAGCTGCTCGAAGGTCTCGACAGAGATGACATTCAAGCCTGCACCCCCATCTATGAGCGTCTTGGAGACGGCGATGTTGTTGATGATGGGAGTGCACACCAGAGGGATGGTGCCTACAGCTTTGGTCGACTTGGGGTGGTCCTTGAAGTCGAAGGCGATGGTGTACTGTGACCACTTGAGGGGCTGGGATGCCTCAATCCCTGGAAGCGCGGCGTTGACCTCGCGAGAGAACTGCTTGAAGTGGTTGTTGGACTTGGGCGCCTGAGACCCGCTGAGGATGCACGCGATTGCCCCCTGAGGGGCCTGGTAGCCCCCAGGGTTCTCGTCGGGGAGGTTGCCGTTTTGCCCGGCGAGGTTCCCCCGAGTCCTCTGCTAGAAGTTGTGGCGGCCACCGCCACGGCCTCCTCGGCCGCTACGGCCTTGGTTCTTCTCGCGCTCCTTGCTGAGCTGCTTGAGTTCCCAGCAGTCCTCTGTCACGTGGTTGTGCCTGTTGTGGTAGATGCAGAACGGGCGATTGTCCGCTTTCTTCTCGTCAGCTGCCGAAGAGGCCTCGCGAGGCTGTTTTGCATCAGGCTCTGCCGCGAGGATGGCGGTGGTCTTGCGCTTCTCAACAGGCTTCTTCTTGCTCTTGGACCCCTCTGGAGGATCTTCCTCCGTTTCTTTCTTGACGAAGAGGAGGCCCTCCTCAGCCTTGGCGCACTTGTCAGCCAGATCGAAGAGCTTCACCACCGAGGTGAGGGTGTCGTGGATGCCCAGCTTCTCGAGCATCCGGCGGTTTGTGATGCCCTCCCTGAAGGCGGAGATGACGTGCGAGTCCGGGATGTTCGAAATCTTGTTGCGGACCTGGCTGAAGCACTGGATGTATCTGCGGAGGGTCTCGTCAGGCTTCTGGCGCACTGCGCGGAGATCGTTGTAGGTGAGCGCGCGCTCGTACGTGCCCTTGAAGTTGGCGACGAAGGCCTTGAAGAGGTCCTCCCACGTGTCGATGGTGCTCTCGGGGAGGTTCATGAGCCATGAGAGCGCGGAGTCCTTGAGGGCCATGGAGAGCCAGTTGGCCATCACCTTGTCGTCGCCTCCTGCAGCTTGGATGGAGATGGTGTAGAGCTGCAGGAACTCCAGAGGGTTGGTCCTGCCGTCGTAGCGCGGAGGGAGGTCTGGCTTGAACTTCACTGGCCAGACGACGCGACGCAGGTTGCGGGTGAAGGTTGTGCAGCCCGTGGCGTACGTCACGACGCCACCAGCAAGCGCGCCACGGTTCTGGCGGCATGCAGCCGCAATCTCCTGGACGACGCGGTTGTGGTGGTCCCTCTGGCGCTCGATCTCCATGCGCGCATCCGCCGGAGTTCGCTGCACAATCTGGCAGTCGTGTGGCGAGGACGCGTGCGACGCGGCGCAGTGGTTCCCTGCTGGAGCCGCAGCTAGAGCAGCAGCTGGAGCAACAGCCGGAGCAGGTGGAGGCGGAGGAGGAGGAGCGCCATGCGCTATGTTACCTCCGCGTCCAGAGTGGTGCACCAGGGAGCGAGAGGGCGCTGGCGTCGGAGCTGGTGCAGCTGGAACAGCAGCAGTGTTGATGAGCTCCTCGAGGCGCTCGAGCCAGCTGTCGTAGCCTGCCTGCGCGGGGCGATAGCGCATCAGCTCCTGCGCCATCAGTAGCGCAGTGGCTGGGCTGGGCGCCGCTCGGCCCTGCGTGGAGGCGCTCTCGCGCCTGGATGGGTGCAGAGAGGAAGCTCCCTCGCCCTCTCCGTCATTGTTGCCGCCGTCATCTTCAGGGTGCTCGACATGGGGCTCGGGGCCACGCTCTGAAGCGTGGTTGTTGTGTGGGCGACGTCTGCCGTTGTTGTTGGCGGCGGGCTCGGTCGTAGCTCTGCCAGACGTCCGCCGCGCGAGACGCTCTGCTCACGTGTCAGTCATGGCGTGGAGAGGTTAAAGAATTTGAAGACGCGCCTCAGCCCCCTACCTGGCGCGCCAAATGTCGGAGACTAGTCCCAGGAACTAGGGTGTCTCACAAAAGCCAGGAAACGAGTAAGGGGCTGAACACAACGTCAAACAGATCCTCAACAACCTCGGCGACGTGGCTCGTCGAGCTCGGTGAGGAACATCACGACAGAGATGGAACATGAGCCGCTACCCAGGTTCAGGCCCACCGTGAGGTGTAAAAGCCCTACGTCCTGCTAAGATGTATTGCACTGCTTGGAGGGGTTCACAGTACAAGGGTGCTTGCCGAGGGCACAGTTGTGGCTATGGTGGACTATGGTGGAATCAGCTCCGCCTTCTCCTTCAGACGTAGCTGCTTGGGTGTTGAATCAGTTGGCGAATGTGGGATCCCCCTCTTCCGTCGTACACTGGCTCCTTATATACTGGCCTCGGTCCTCTTCCCCGAAAACCTTAGGCGAGAAGGGATACCACAATGCCGCCAAGTTGGAGCACAGCGCACAGCGTCGGGGGCATCCATGGACACGGTCCATGGCAGAGAGTACGTCGTCTTGGGAGAAAAGCCACCGTCCATCCAGGACGGTGGGTTGGCGCTGCAGAGCTCGGTGGCGTGCCCCATGGTGACGTCGCAGTTGGAGCGTAGCGGTGGCCGGCCGCTTTATCACCAAATTGGCAAGTCTTGGAGGCCGCTTTGCCTCCTCCAGCTTTGTTGACTGCTTTATACATGAGAATGGCAACTGCGGCGTCTTCGTCATCGCGCGCAGGCGCGCGCGTCACTCTGCATCAGGCGCAGAGCCCATGTGCGCTCTGCAGCGTGCACATGAGCTTGCTTCCACTTAAAGGAACCCCGCGAGGGCTTGGAGCCTCGCCGAGGTTTTGTAGCCGTTGACTCCTAGCGAGGTAAATCCTCGCGAGGGTGGTGCGCGGACGCGCCAGGACCTGATGATCTTCTGGGCAGGAGAGGCCTTCCTGAGGCTGAAGATCCTCTCGAGGCCCCTTAGGTCAAAAGTCTGGTCCTTAGCAGAAATGCTCAGTCGAGCAAAGAAACCCTCGCGAGGGAAGGCTCGTCAGGCTGAGCGCCTGGTCCTTAGTAGGATTTCTC
The DNA here is from genome assembly GCA_947311845.1 of Poa pratensis. Taxonomy (NCBI): domain Eukaryota; kingdom Viridiplantae; phylum Streptophyta; class Magnoliopsida; order Poales; family Poaceae; genus Poa; species Poa pratensis. Next base: position 49,714,803 of record CAMZMU010000128.1, read on the forward strand.
ACGGAGCGTTCGAGGGCTGTGGTAGGCCGGCCCAGGATACCCTGGTTTCCATTGGGCCGACAAAGATCTCGACGCGAGGAGTTCAAAAGTGAAAACGGTTCGTAATTTAAATAAACGGTTCTCAAGATATTTTGTTTTCAAAATTTGGATTTGAAAATAAAACGCAAAAGGAAAACTGCATGCGCACGTACGTGCATGTCCTCCCCTTCTCTCTCATACTCCCCCACTTTCAATTACACTTGGCAGACAAACAACCAAAATTGAAACATGTGAGGAGAAACCGACACTTGTCACAATTAGAACGATGGTCAAAGGGAACTCTTTTTCCTTTTTCTAGTGATTGCCCCCCGTAACGAAAAGGCTTGCGTTGATAATCAACGCATTTGTATGTAAGGCCCATCTCGGCTAGATATTCACGCGTATCTATATGCACAGAAGCCCACCATGGAGGCCAGTTTAGGTTTGGACCTCAGTTATTTTTCCTAAACTTACATTCTACTAGTAGTCGTGCATGTGCAACGCACGTCTTCAAAAAATAATTGTCATTTCTAATTTAGTGAGCTTTTTATTACCAGCGCAATAAAATTGCATGACTAAACTGTGTGACGTGCAACTACGTGCGAACAATATACAATACAGACATGTTGCATCAAGTAAAATTCACAAAGCTCAAAATAATATACGTGCTCAAGAATATCAGACAAAGATTTATACTGTCCAGTACTCCATGAAGTTTAATGTCCACAAAACACATGACCACGAATTTTTGTAGATAGAACTTTTAACATATTCAATAGAAAACAACACTTTATAATTTTAAGAAAGCTTAAATTATCAAAAAAGAAGGAAAAGCGGCACCCGGGGACCACCATACAGACGTACACGCCCACACTACACTCGCTCTCACTCCGGTGCTTCTCTCTCACCTATGCACCCCCATCCCAGGCGAGAAGAAGACCATCACCCACCTGAGAGCTACTCCGGCGAGATCCTCCCCATCCCTGGCTGATGCCGCGAGAACAGCCTCCTTCCTTGCCTCCCCGCCGTCCTCGCGAGGAAAGCCCTTCCCCTACCTCCCCGCCGTCAGAGGCAGAGGATTTCGTCTCCAACGGATCTTTGGCAGCGGCCATGGAGGAATCTGCAGAGGGTCCCAGAGTGAATGTCTGATCCCCTTCCCCTCCTCGCCTGCGGCTGCAGGTGGACATCGACTGAGGGATTGCCTGGATGTCTGAGCCCAAGTGGCTGCCGTTCCGACGAGTCTTACATCGCGCAGTCTCAGCCGGTAGGGGGGTTGCAGCTTCAGAGATGATCTGCAAGTGTTGTACACTATACTGCACCTGTGAAAGGACACGGATGTCGCCTAGAGGGGGGTGAATAGGTGATTTAAAATTCTTCATGGTTTAGGCTTGAATAAATGCGGAATAAAACTAGCGGTCAATTTATCAAGCGCAAAACCTAAACAAGCTAGGTTTACCTATGTGCACCAATAACTTATGCTAAACAAGATATACAACTATGTGATAACAAGATATATTACTTCAAGCTCGATGGCTATCACAAAGTAAATTGCATAAGTAAGAAGCTCGGGTATAGAAATACCAAGTCACTTGGAGACGATGATTTATCCCAAGTTCACTTCCCAATGGAAGCTAGTCTCCGTTGGAGCGGTACGGAGTCACAAAGTGATCCCCGAATAGCCGTCAAATGGCACACCGTAATCTCATTCGTGCCTCCACCAATGCGGAGTGCCACGAACCACTATGGGACACTTGAGTGTGGTCACCGAACCCGTACAAGGATGAGGCACACTCCACAACTTAATTGGAGGCTCTCACCTAATTCCCGCGGCTCCCAAAGCCACAAGAATCACAAGGTTGGGGCGCGACTCCACAACTTAATTGGAGGCTCCCAACTATCCCGTGAGCCACCAAAACTCCGAGATCAACAAGGACCGTCTAGGGCACTCCAAGTACCCAAGAGGACAAGCTCTAGGACACCCCAAGTACCCAAGAGTAACAAGCTTCTCAACTTCGATTTCCACGTATCACCGTGGAGAACTCAAACCGATGCAACCGATGCAATGGGCAAGAACACAAGAAGTGTTCAAAATCCTTCACTCTCAAATCCCACCAAAGCAACTAATGCTATTGGGGGGAGAAGAGAGGAAGAACAAAAAGGAACACCAAATCCCTTCAAGATCTAGATCCAAAGGCTTTCCCTCACTTAGAGGAGAGATTGATTGGTGGAATGATAGATCTAGATCTCCTCTCTCTTTTCCCTCTAATGGGAGGCAAGAATCATGGAGGGATAGAGAGATAGCCAAGATCAAGAAGGTCAACAATGGAGGCCAAATTCGTGCTAGGCAGAGCTGGCTGGCTGGAGGTAGGTGGAGGGGTATTTATACCCCTCCCAGAAAAAGAGCCGTTGCAGACAGAAACATCAGATATTCCGACATAAGTCACGATCGGATAATCCGACTGGATCGGATAGTCCGAAACACAAAGTATCGGATAATCCGGCACAGCCGGATAATCCGGGTAGACCTATATCGGATATTCCAAAAAACTCCAGTACGCCACAAAATAGGCTGCAAGAAGTCCTTAGCCGATTTCGAGAGAAAACTTGAGAATCGGATATTCCAAATGAGCCTTGATCGGATATTCCGGAAAACTCCAGTACGCCACAAAACTGGTTGGTTTAAGGTCCTTAGCTGAATTCGAGGAATCTTGAGAATCAGATAATCCGAGTCAGCTAGGACCGGATAATCCGATTCCCCTGCTTGAGCAAATCTTGACAGAAATAGCAAAACTGCAAACTCAATAACTTTCTCATTTGAACTCCAAATTAGGTGAAACCAATTTTGTTGGAAAGGTAACGACAAGGAGAAAGTGTGGAACTTTCCTCGCGGGTAAACCGATAATATTTCCAACACGAAAACGCAACAAGTTTTCAAACCAAAATCCGTTTTCGAAGAACTTGGGCTTGTCATGAAGATCACGACAAACACCAAAACCCAACTAGGAGAAAAACCAAATAAGAACCAAGAAAGATGATGATGCCAAGTATGCAAAGGTTTGAGCTCTCTCCAATCGATACGCTTAAGCTTTAGTCGAGAGCCCCTCTTGATATTACGGTGTCTATCCAATCTCCCGACTAACAACATGAGACCAGTAAAATAGAAACCCTGTCAAGATCATACCTTTGCCTTACGCATTCCACTTGACTAGATGATGGCGATCTTGATCTTCTCAAGTGGACCATCTTTCTTGATTGCGCTTCGCTTGGTGAAGATCCACATATTTCTCCCCCATACATCACTATGGGAGAGCCTCTTATCGGCATATCTTCACTTGACCATTATCTCCAAATGGGTGGCAAGCTTCAAGCATATGATATCTTCAAGATACTTCTTTTGAACTTGCACAACTCAAGCTTGATGACGATCACCACTTGATGTCATCCTTCATGGGCTATATGAAATCTTCATTTGATGCAAGCACATGGAAAGATACCTAACCATACATATAAATGTCACACACATATCATGGGTTAGTTCACAAAGCTATATGGACAATTGTTTACCATACCAAGAGATACATGATCCCACTTGGTACATCATGTAGCTTTGTGTGTTGAACAAAATCTTGATCAACCTTGTATCTTTTCTTCTCTTTTCAATAGATGATGTCTTGAAGATAACCATGAATGATCACATAATCCTTTTCTGTAAGACATACTTGCGATATATTCAACTCACATATGAACAATCATCCAATAACTCCCCGAATAACAACTTGGTCATCACATACTCTTCTTCTTGATCATATCAAGTATATAACCATACACCACGATGATCTTGATGCCAAATACTTCATTATATCAATATATTCATGGCATCAACCTTGAATCCAACAAATGGAGTTCAAGCATGGTCTATGGACAAACACTACAAGTATAACTCAATGCAACCATTAGTCCATAGGGATTGTCATTAATTACCAAAACCACACATGGGGGCGCCATGCCCTTTCAACCTGAAACTTTTGAATCTGCCACTTGAGGTGAGGCTTACTTTTGGTACAAGCTTCTCACTGTGCAAGTTTATCTGCTTTGCCGAGTCGTGCTTAGGTTTGCATGCTGACTATTGTGTGATCGAATATATAATCACCTATGCTTTTTAATTTTTGAAGGTTTAATTTTGTGTGTTCTAAAATTATCTCTCATTCGTTATATTTAATTGAACTAACTGAATTCTTTTTACCACCCTAATTGTGTATATGCAGTTAGTTAACAGCTTCAACAACCACGGGAAGAAGAAAATTCACATCGGCATTGTGGTCATTGGCACATCGGCAATCTGGTCATTGGCCATGTCGATTCTGGCAAGTCAACAACCACTGGCCATCTCATCAACAAGCTTGGAGGCAGTGTCAAGTGTGTGTTTGAGACGTGTTCGAGAAGGAAGCTAATGAGATGAACAAGAGGTTTTTGAAGTAGGCCTGTCTGCTTGACCCCCAGAAAGCCGAGTGTGAGAGGGATGTCACTATTGACATTGCCTTGTTGAATTTTGAGACCACCAAGTACTCCTTGCAATGTCATTGATGCTCCTGGACACCGTCACATGATTGTGCCATGCTTATCATGGACTCCACCACTGACAGTTTGAGGCGTTTATCTCCAAGGATGACCAGATGAAAGGACAAGGATGTCGCCTAGAGGGGGGTGAATAGGCGATTTAAAACTTTTTCGGTTTAGTCTTGATAAATGCAGAATAAAACTAGGTGTTTTAATTTAACAAGCACACAACCTAAATATACTAGGTTCACCTATGTGCACCAACAATTTATGCTAAGCAAGACAAGTAACAAGGTGATAGCAAGATAAAGACTTCAAGCACGAAGGCTATCACAATGTAAATTGCATAAGTAAAGAGCTCGGGTATAGAAATAACCGAGGCACGCGGAGACGATGATGTATTCCCGAGTTCCTCCTTTTGAGGGGAGTACGTCTCGTTGGAGCGGTGTGAGTTTCAAGCTCAAGACGCCACAAATGGCCTCACCCTATTCTCTGATGAACCTCGCACAAAAATACGGTTCACCTTACACTATTGATTTCCTTTTGGGCGGAAATCGAGTCTCTTACAACAATCTTGAGGCACAACCCACAAAAGGATTGGGAGCTCCCAAGTGACCATAAAAGGTCTCAATCACCGTCTAGGGTCCAACGACCCAAGAGTAACAAGCTCACGAACTTTCACTTCCACGAATCCTCGTGGAGAGAGCAAACCGATGCACAAAAGCAATGGCAAGAGCACAAGTGCTCAAATCCTTCACTCTCAAATCCCACCAAAAGCAACTAATGCTTATGGGGGGAGAATAGAGGAAGAACAAAGAAGAACTCAACAAATGGAACTTCAAGAGCTAGATCGAAAGGGTTCCCCTCACTTAGAGGAGAGATGGATTGGTGGAAATGTAGATCTAGTTCTCCTCTCTCTTTTCCCTCAAAGATATGCAAGAATCATGGGAGGAATTGAGAGAGGGGCAAGCTTTCCAAGGTCAACAATGGTGGGGGAGAGAGAGAAAAACGTGCTGGGCAAAGCTGGTCACTTTGGGGAAGAAGGGTGGCCTTTTATAGGTCCCCATGAAAAAGAGCCGTTGCAGCCAGAGAAAATAGGATTATCCGATTCAAGTTAGGATAGGATAATCTGACTGATAGGATTATCCGATTCTGAATCGGATAATCCGACTAATAGGATAATCCGATCTAAGTTAGGATAAGATAATCCGATAACCTCCAGAGAGCTGCAAAACAGGGTTGTCAAATGTCCTTAGCCATTTTTGCGTCCAGCAAAAATCCGGGTCGGATATTCCGATCCAAATTTGGGTCGGATTATCTGATTGTCTGAAAACTGACAGAAACAGCAAAACGAAAATCGCAATATCTTTTTCATCCGGACTCCGATTTCGATGATCTTGGGCTCGTTGGAATCGCAACGAAGAGCCCATCAAGATCATGTAGAGAAACATCATAGTCCAAAGATGGAGAATAAAACCAAATGTAGAAAGGTAAAACCTCTCTAGAAAAGAACGACCGGTATAACCTCCAACATAAAAAAATGCAACAAGATATTCATAAGAAATCCGTTTTTGATGAACTAGAGCTTGGCATAGAGATGAACACAAGCTCTAAATTCTCGCATGGATAAAAGCCAAAAAGGAATCAAGAAGGATGATATGCCAAGTATGCAAAGGTTTGAGCTCTCCACAAAGATGCGATTAAGTTACTCACTTCAGAGCCCCTCTTGATAGTACGGAATCTATCCTATAACCCGGTCTCCCACTAACACCATGAGACCGGTAAACTAGAAACCCTATCAAGATCATACCTTTGCCTTGCGCATTCCACTTGAGCTAGATGATGACGATCTTGATCTCTTCAAGTGGACCACCTTTCTTGATTGCGCTTTGCTTGGTGAAGACTCACATATCACTCCCCCATACACCAAGATGGGAGTGCTTCTCTTAGAAACATCTTCACTTGACCATTATCTCCACAAGGGTGGCAAGCTTCAAGCATAAAATCTTCTAGATGCCCATCTTGAACTTGCACACCTCAATCTTGATGACGATCACCACTTGACGTCATCCTCCATGAGCTATAAGAAATCTTCCTTTTGATGCAAGCCCATGGAGAGATACCTAACCACAACAAAGGAATGCCGCACACACACACACAATGGGTTAGTTCACAAAGCTATATGGACAAATTCTTACCATACCATTGGATCACATGATCCCACATGATATATCATTTAGCTTTGTGTGTTGATCAACTTGAATCTATTTTTTGCACTTAGTCTTGATCAACCTTGTATCTTTTCATTTTCTTGATCATATTAAATATGTCCATTATAATCAATGATCTTGACAGCATACAACCTTGAATCCAACACATGGAGTTCAAGCGATACCAATGGACAAACCTACAAGAATAACTCAACACAAACATTAGTCCATAAGGATTGTCATTAATTACCAAAACCATATATGGGGACACCATGCAATTTCACCAGACCCGTGAGCTTGCTCTCCTTGTTTTCACTCTTGGTGTCAGGCAGATGATTTTCTGCTGCAACAAGGTATGCTTCAGAATTGGTCATCTCTGTATGCCTTTATATTCTGCTTGTTTATCAATTGATCCAGTGAGGTCCTATTGAGTATATGTTATAGCGAATGATTTGCTTCCTCCTGTATATATAGTTGTTTATTATTCAGTAGTGCTCATATATATACAAGGCAAAAGGTTGGTTATCTATCTGTGAAAAATGGAGAAAAAATGAACAACAATAGATGAATATTTAAATATAAACATAATTGTGAAATACATTCAGCTCTGAATAGCAGAGAGTCGCTTGCTATTTCTCTCATCTAAATTATAAGGTTGAGAGTCGCTTGCCCTTGCTGAAAAAGCTTCAGCTGTAAGTGCAACATTGTTTAGTATCGAGAATACATGACAGTACCATTCAAATGGACCTTCAAGCACTTTAAACCTATGTGACTGTAATTGATAGTGATAGAATTAGACATAAAGCAGTACAATACACTCGAGTATTTTGCAGAAAAAGCATGGCAGTGATATCATAGCACTTTAAGATAGGAAACCTTGTATAGGATGGAGTTACAGAGATATATCATTACCATATTGATATCATGGACAGTAGTACATAATGTGGGCGGAGATTGATCCGCAGAGTCCACAGGGGATGACGACGTAGACACGGAGGACGATGTATCCTTGTCTTTCGTTATAATCTCTTCAATCTGCATATTTTTTGTATCCTCGTCCCCTGCGACCTTGTCAATGTTTTCCTGAAACCCAAGCATAGCACTTTAAGATAGGAAACCTTGTATAGGATGGAGTTACAGAGATATATCATTACCATATTGATATCATGGACAGTAGTACATAATGTGGGTGGAGATTGATCTACAGAGTCCACACGGGATGACGACGTAGACACGGAGGACGATGTATCGTTGTCTTTCGTTATAATCTCTTCAATCTGCATATTTTTTGTGTCCTCGTCCTCTGCTACCTTGTCGAAGTTTTCCTCAAACCCCAGCATAGCACTTTTAGATAGGAAACATTGCATAGGATGAAGTTATAGAGATATATCGTTACCATATGTCTATCATGGACAATAGTACATAATGTGGGGCAGAGTCCACAGGGAATGTTGGCGTAGACATGGAGGACGATGGTGGTTAACTAGTAGTTACAAACGATGAACACCTTGAGAAAATAATAATTAGATAGTAAGGTCACAGAACACATGTTTGTAATCTTAACATGCTCCTTTAAAGATGCCCAAAAAACATAAACTAAATAAATATGGTCATTAGAATTCGTACCTACATTAGTGAAAACATATTTTTCAACAACTTAGACATGCTTCTTGATCTATTGATCTCTATTATTTTGACAAAATCGTTTACCCTGGTCTATTTTCACATTTGTGAGAGCATGAACTAAGAAAGGAACAAATGGATCAACTCCTATCGATTTCTAGAAAAAAAAGTCTGATGATCTGATGGTTGTATACTTAAAAAAAGATGCACAAGGATTCTAAAACTTTGGAACTTACACGTTGGAGGAAGGCAGCCACATGCAGATGTGTGTGCTGGGATGTGGAGGAGGCTGGAGAGGTGTAGAAAGTGTGGGAAGGATGGAGGAGAGGTGGAAGGGAGGTCGTTTGGGAGGGGCAATATAAGGCAGAAGTCACGGGAAAGGAAAGGCAATGATGATGATTTCCTTGCGTGTTACTGTGGAGAGGCAGGAGGTCATTTGGGAGGGGCAATATAAGGCACAAGTCACGGGAAAGGAAAAGTATTGATGATGATCATCAAGAAGAAATGGCATAATATATTATTGATTTATTATCCCGCTGATTGTGTGCTCCTGATCGTATCATTTTATTATTGATTTGTTATCCCGTCGATTTATCTCAACCCATATCCAATCCTTTTTTGCTTTTTTATACCCCACACACACAAATTTTTCTGGAGTTATTTTCCTTGTACAATTTTGTAGCAAATATTGGGTTCGGCCTGTCATAAACGTTTGTTTGAATTCCTGTAACGGGAGACTGCTACATCGATTTGACGATTGATTGAGCGACAAGCATTACATCATCATTTGTAAAAGCACCAAACTCTATAACATGATGATTGAATTGGAAAAATTGGTACCTGGTTTGTTAGCCGCAATTTACAAACATAATTTTATTATGGAAGCTCCCCATGAATGTCTATGATTGGTGTCTAACCTTATCTTGTGCGATGCAGGCTACTCTTTCTGGTTACATGAATTTCAGTTACAACCCTACTGAAAGCACTAACTTAGTGAGTAATTGAGTATACAGAGAACTATTGGCTACAGCAGAAGTACTACAGGTACAAGCTTCTTTCATCTATTGATTTCAGACGATGTAGAATTTGGCATCCCCTTGCTGCTCTCTTGGTCATAATTACCTGGTGATGCAGTCAGCGGTGTGTGTGTTGCATTGGCTGCGGCATCTTTTTTTTTTGTAGGCTTCACGCCGTTTCTTATTAATCTCATCCCTATTTTCTGAATACCGCTCTGTATCCCTCTACCTTTTATCTCTTTATGATCTACAATACATCACCAAGTTGAGTAGTTTTGCAATTTTAGCGAAATGAGTGTTTGGGTTATGTTCTTACCCAAGTACTGGGTGTTGCTTATATCCTGGAACGGGGTGCGAGTCCTGTTTGGAGTGGTAGGGGCCATACCAATTCCCTCAATCCTATGAATGGCAATAATATTATACAATTTTATCAATTGGTAAACTTTCTGCATATTTTTGTGCATGTGCTGATCGAATTTGCTATGTACTACATATAGAGCAGTCCAGCATAACCAGATACATAATGAAGCAGCACAAAGTTTAAATCATGTTGTTTCATCTCGATTTGATGTATGTTTTTTGCTATCACCTAATTACACTTAATATTCAGGCAGATTTGAAGTGGTGTTCTAAAAGCATGTGGCATGCGATGAGTTCCATGTACAGAACAAATGCAATTCAGGCAGTTGACGGGGCATTGGCTGAATTTGAGATACGAATAGTGTCTCTGATTATCAGGTTAGCATATATGGATGTAGAGTCGATGTTGATGATCTAGCTAATATGCAGAAAGACAACTTGAGGAATCAACTCATTACATCGGCGACGCGACCAAGAAGGGATGATGACAGAGCAAAACTACCATCCTCCGTCGTCGCGGCAATACCTGGGCGTTGCCAGGAAGATCGTCGGCGATGGCGTACGATGGGCATGCACATGTGCTCACGAGAAGCTCCACGACGCCAACGTCGGCGCGGCGACGGCGCATGATTGTGTGTGAGGTCAGCGCCTGTGTTTCGTCGGATGAGCAGCGCGGCGATGGTGCGTCTCGCTGTAGGGTTTTTGGATGGCCCATATGAATGTAGGGGACATATTGAATTGATCGCCGCTAATTTTGGAGCTTTCCTTGTCGTGGCTGTAGTAGTGATTTTTTTCTCCCGTTGATTATGCTCGTACACGGAAGGTGATTCTGCTCGTAGGCAGATGGCAGAGTTTTCGTCTGCTACCTAAATTTGCTAAGTGCACACATGGTGCGGGTTAGTTGGTATCTGGACGGTGAGATCTGAATTGCTGGGCCGGATCCTGAGGCTGTAATAGGTCCGTTTTGCTCTGTGTACGTTAGGCGGGGTGGCCGTAGGGATGAATATGTTTGCTTGTAATAGTAGTAGAGATTTGGCTTGGACACGACCTGTGCATATCTAATCGTCTCACCCAAAAATAAATCTAGTTGCCTCCTTAGTCCTTACCCTAAAACAATATATCTGATCTATCTCCTTGAATCCATATGCCATGGAGGCGGCCGCCGGTTGCTGCTCAAACACGACACAACAGCCGCTAGCATAACAAGACATGAGTCTAGCAATGGTTCTCCTGGTCGATTTGTTGGAAACTTGGATTGTTGCTCATGCCGACAGGCCACTGCTGCGGTGCCGCACCATCGATCAAGCACTTACATCTGGAGGTACGCTGGCATCATTATGCTACATATATACTACGGAGTAGTATTCATTTAACGTGTGTGCATAACACAACTATAAAATCTTGTAGTAGTGATAGTCTAGTCAATCAGCAACGATTTGCCGTGTTCAAGCCTGGTAGAAATGCTAGTGGAAAATCTAACAATTTAGCTATAGTATGTATATAAAAACATAATATCAGAGCTAACTTTGAGAGCATGAGGCGTAGTTAGACTCGTTAAGGCTCTAAATTTGTGATTTGTCCGCTATAGAATCGGCAAGGTTAACCCTGAAGGTATCTGGATGACAAATAAAACCCCAATAACTTGCTCGTACACTAATATTTTTGGCTCTGCCCATGCCTCCCCCCCTACCTAAATCCTGGCTCCGTTCCTGCTTCTGTCTCTCCCTCACATGCGATCTCAGGAAGGGAAAATCTCCCTGCTTCGTCTACTCACGAGATCTCCCCGCGTAGATAATAAAAAGGCACATCATCTTCAGCAACGGGGAGGCATCATCTGCATGCTACACTTACACACGTTATCTCCATGCAGAGTACCTGTTACGTCCTCGAGAAAGGACTCCAACACATGACTCAACTTTATAAAGAGTTAAGATGATCCTTGGTCCGTTCAAAATAGGAGTCACACATCCAAATTGGTTCTTATGGAAAATAGCCTTTTCTAGCAAATACGATTGTCATTAGAAAGGATCCTCGTCCACTTCCTGATAGGTATGTGTCTGTAACCACCGTGACAGAACGGTGCTGGAGGCGTCGGCTATTTGTAGCCACGCTTTTCTGGTTTCGAAGCACTATCACCATGGCATCTAAGCATAGATGGTATGCCATGCAGCAGCGGCACCCTATTTTCGTGGCAACGCCGCTCATGATTCACAACACCGGTGACGAGGGGTACCCTCATCAATTCCCATGGTTAAGGACCTAGGGTTGAGATAATGGGGAGAGAACGTGGTAGTACTGGTAGTTTCGCCGGCTGACAAGCAGAGGCAAAGATTTACCCAGGTTCAGGCCCTCGGGTGGAGGTAAAGACCCTACTTCCTGCTCGTCTGTTATTGATCGCGTGAGATTATGAGGTTACAAGGTGACTCCGGCGAGATGTCTATCTTGCTAGAGCTTTGGTGGTTTTAGTATGGCTTGGTCCTAGATCGGCACCCCTCCCAGCCTTTAAATAGGCTGGGTCTCGGGAGTTTGTAACCGACCTAGTTTGCACATAAGGAAAGTATAAACCGACTATGCCTATGTCTAATCTTGAAGGGTACTCCATCTTATCGAGCCTCTTATCTTGGGCTTCGAGTTGGCTCTTCGCTTATTGGGTCTTAGTCGTCACGTGCACCAGGTACCATTACGGTAGGGTACCCGAGATGTATACCCTTGTCAGTAGCCCCCGAGTACTTGTCTGACTCGAAGAATCGGGCATGGACTCGTTCGTAAGTGCACGTCATATGCTTTGTATTCTGTATATAATTGGAATTCATGTATGAATAGCACATGTTGACTATGTCGAGTATTTCATCGACTGTGGTTTTTGTTTATGAAAATCAAGGGATAATAGCTTAGTAGGCCCAGTACACTCGACGGATCGGGACTGGTTAACTACACATTCGGGTAAACTTTACTAGCTTTCAATCAAACTCAAGTCCCCGGACTCGAATCTGGAATAAACTGGTCAAATTCGACTAAGCCGCTTGAGGTCTTACTGAGTCGATCTGCAGTATAACTTTGAATTTTACCCAACGTGTCCGTCGGGATTTTTCATCATGTCTGCTGACACGGAAAGTATAAGGATTGACGTTGCTGGAACGGTCCTTAGCCCAGCTCGAAAGTTCGGCGGGTCTTACCTTTGCACTATGCGTGCAGCATCCGAGGTATTTGCGACGGACGCAACTCGGGAATGTTTCGAGTATGATTTTGTATATGAACGGAGTCGATACTTTTGTCGACTGATACTTTGTCATTATTCTATCGGGTGCGCGACAGCGCTCCCGATGGGAGTAGCCCCCGAGATTGTGCTTTATTGCTTGCAATGGAGGATAATCTCAGAATCATTTTACCCTGCATATGTTAATCGAAGAAAAAATTTGACGTATTTCTATCAGGTGCACGACAGTGCTCCTGATGGGAGTAGCCCCAAGATTATGCTGTATTGCTTGTAATGGAGAATAATCTCAATATCACTTTGTCTTTGAGCATCTTCAGTCGAAGAAATTTTTGATATGTCCCGATGGGAGTGATATTCCTCAGTCGAAGAAACGGTCGAGTTACCATTCACCAAAAACAATCGAGTGATTGATATGCATTGGGCAAACCCGAAATCTTTTCTGAACAAATAAGCTGTAATGACGTCAGGGATGACGTTTTATGGCGACTGCGCCGCCTGACACGCGGTGGCGTGCGCTATGCTGTGATGGATGGGACGTGACACGTATGTGGGCCCAATGTGCAGCCGTTTGGACTGGATTTGACCGTTCAAGCACGATTTCTCCGGGGCTATGATGGCAGCTAGATTCCCGTGCGTAGTGGGCGGAGTGGCCGGCGACGATTACTCTCCATGACTGCCACGTGTACGGCTGGATTTGCTTATTTGCCCACGATCTCGCATCTACGGTGCGAATTCTTTTGCGTTGAGGTTAAAAGGGTGCGGCGGAGTAAATAGTACTTTTTACTTGCCATTTGCTCTCCGCCGCCGTTGGTTCTTCTTCCTCCTTACGCATCACCATAGCCTCATAGCGAAGCTTCTGCAACCCACCATCGCAATGACGAAGCCTGCCACCCGGAAGGGCAGGAGTGCCGCGAACGCATCGGCAGACAGCGCCGCTGCCGCTGCCAGCAGTTTGAAGAGGGACAAGGGCGCCTGGACCAAATCCTCCTGCAGCAAGAGGATGCTCACCAGCCTGCGAACGATGGGTTGATCCCTGAGGACACCTCGCAAGTTCGCATCCCTGGCCCGAGGTAATCCCGCGCCCAGCCCCAATGAGCGGGTCTGTTTTGTGGATTTTGTGAACAGGGATTCTCCTTCCCTGTTCACAACTTTCTTCGTGCACTGATGCACGTTTATGGGGTGCAATTGCACGATTTTATGCCCAATGGGCTTTTGCACATTGCGTGTTTCTTCATTCTTGCGAGTGCTTTCTGGGCGTTGCGCCCCACTTTGGGCTTTTTCGCCGTATCTTCAACGTCAAGCGCCAGCACAGCGCCAAAGGACCTGGTGGTTTTGGAGTACAGACTCGATCTGACGTCGAGTACTTCAAGATCAGCTTCCTCGAGTCTGTGCAAGGATGGCGCCAGAAGTGGTTCTACATCAAGGATGTGACCATAGGCACCCAAGCCTTCGGGTTGCCTCCTTTTGACGCAGACGCTCTGGTGAAGAAGAGGCCATCCTGGATCGCCCAGCCAACCGGAGTCGAAGCCGAAGAGGCTGACATTCTGATGGAGAAGGTGCTAAAGCTCCAAACCACTGTTGGTCGGGAGGTTACGGGCATCCACTTGCTAGCCATTATGGCCAAGAGGCGAGTGCAGCCTCTCCGAGCCGAGCGCATGCTTTGTGGGCATACAGTGGGGCTTCTGATCCAACCCGCTCACGCGTAGTAGCTGTCTGATGCGGAAGCGGAGAAGTTGGTAAGAAGCCTTACCAAGCTTACCGATGAAGAGCCTTGCGAGATGAACTCGCCTGTGGCTCCTTATGAAACCAGCAACCCTCTACCAGAGGTAACAGTCGATACTATGTGTCAGTTTATATGTTATGCATGTGCGATATTGACTCCTTGTGTGTTTCTGTGTGCAGGGACACAAAATGTATGAGTCGACGCCCCCTCTGCCTGAGAACGGCCCAGTGCGGACAACGAGCCACTCGAGGCGGGCTCTGATGATGAAATGGCCTCACTCGCCACCGCACACACGCCAGAAGCCGATGAGGGCGATGCTGAGGTGCAGGCAAGCAGAAGCGGGCACGCGAGGAGGAAGACACCGCTGATTCAGAGGAAAAGGAGGGGAACGAGATGAGTCGACAATGGCGCCACTCGACATCCCTCCCATTCGCTCGCTTCCTCCACGACCCCCGAAGAAATCGCGCCCCAGATGGGTATGCTTGCACCTGATCGATTGTGCGACCTCACTGAAGAGTAAGTATTATGTGCATATGCTTTGTCACTTTATGAACAATGCCACTTTGTATACTTATAATGTGTGATACAGTGTTTCCTCGGATGAGGATATGCCTCCGCCACCTACGGCGGAAAAGAGCAGCGCAG
This sequence comes from Poa pratensis, assembly GCA_947311845.1. NCBI lineage: Eukaryota > Viridiplantae > Streptophyta > Magnoliopsida > Poales > Poaceae > Poa > Poa pratensis. Next base: position 49,730,172 of record CAMZMU010000128.1, read on the forward strand.
CGTCCACTGCACGGACGCTGCCACAGAGCAGCCGCCCACTACTGCGACTCCGGCTGTGCGGACACGGCTACCCCATCTGAGCCTGAGGTTGCGGCTGACAAGGAGGAGGCAGCAACGACAGGCACTCCTGCATCGACTTCCTCCTTTTTGGAGCACGTAAGTTTTTTGCTTTTTTGCCGTAGTTGAATCATCTGGTGCCAAATTTTTGCCTAGTCCCAGTTATTGAGTTATGAATTTGCCCATGCCGTGCTCTTAGGCATTTGTGCGAGAGTTGCTGAAGGCTGGTGCCAAGTATGTGCACAAGGAGACGGAAGCCGCCACCCTGCAGCAGCAACTCGAAGCTGCGAAGAGTGCGTGTCTCTTTATGCTAGTACCACGTGTTGAAGCGATTCTTCTTTGCAGTCTGTTGATCATGTATGCTTGTTTTGCAGAGGCTGCCGCTGATGCGGCAGAAAATTTGAACAACGCCACCCGTCGAGTGGCTGATCTGGAGAAGAGGCTGAAAGCAGCCGAGGTTAGAGAGGAGTCGGCAATTGGTCGACTTTCTGCCGCCAGCACCACTTTAACTGGTACGAATTTTTGCTGTGTTCCTTAGATGTTGAGGTTTCTGTGATATGGTACTGATTATGCTGTCCACGTGCTATGCTAGGCGTGATGGATGGCCCTACTGCTCCTGGCAAGCAAAGCCTTGGCACCTCACTCGATGAAAGTGTGGCTGTCTCAGAGGTTACCAGTAGCAGAGCAGGGGAGATGCTGACACAGGCGGCGAGTGCCTTGGGCGCCCTCCATGGCAGCTTCTTCCCCGGTGAAGAGCTTCCATCTTCCTTTGCAGAACTGGTGGAGCTGTTCAAGCCTGAAGGGACTGCCGTCGCCGATTTCTTGCGAGCAAATGGTAAGTGGTGCTCAGACTACTTTTCTCATGTTGCTCGCGCACGGAGTCGAGGCAGATTTTGACAAGGCGACGACGAAGTTCCCACGGGGTTCTGACGGCAGAACCGTCGGGTTCGGCACTTGGATGGAAGCCGCCAAAAAGTATGCCCAACAGCTTGTAACAACTGTTGAAGATAGGGCAGCCCGGGTCCAGGCGAAGAAAGCTTCCTCCAAGAAGTCGACGACTTAGCGAGTGATCCCTTTGTTGACTAGGTCTAGGGATTTCGTCATTTTGCTTTTGCTATATGTAAATTATCAGACATCGTATCTGTCTTTATGAAATATGAACTTCAGTGATCGGGAGGCGCAGCCCCCGAGCCTTTTGCTTGATCTCTTAATGCTTCCTTATGCCCTTAATTATTCTGACTGTAGAACCGAGCCTCTAAAGCATCGACTGGCCCTGTTGTGGGTGGTTCTTCGAAGTCGCGAAGTGTGAATGACCAGAAAATTATGGACTACCTTCAGCAAAAGCTTTCGAGGTTACTCGGGAGTTAAAGGAACACAAGACGCGTATGCTGAGTTGCAGTCGAGGCCATCCCCAACTACGGAACGGGAGGCCTTTTTGCTTGAAGAGTTGGAGAGAGTAAATCTGCAACTCGAATGTAAGCTATTTTTGGATCATCGAGATCTGTTCTTCGCGAGATGACTCGACTGGGCGATGATGAGCCCTTTTTTTTGCGCAGGTGTTTGCTCCACCCGATAAAGGAGGAGGCACGGATACAGGATCGACTCGACGGTCATGCGAGTAGTACTGAGTATTCCGCCCACCCCTTTTGGTCAGACAGGGCGAGGAGCGCCATTTTGGTAAGGCTTCTGGACCGGGCATGGCGAACTGCCATTCGACTGGAGACTTGCAGGTTGGCTTTATTTCGAGTCCACGAAGCTTTGTTTCCTTTGAATGAGCAACCACAGAGCCTTTTGCATTGCTGAAGAAATTTCGAAAAGGCAAGGCGATCAAGAAGTTTGTGCGCGAGCAACTGATTAGCGGGCTAATGTTGCTCTTGCCTTTGTGCGATCACCTTCCTCATCTTGATTTTAAAAGGATTGCGATGGGACCCGCACCCATACCAGGTGGTGGTCCTGTGCCAATGGAGGAGCACTACCAAGAGACACGGGTGGACGCATTGGTCTAATCCATAATGTGCTCAAGGAGGAAGAGAAGTGGACCCAGCCAAAGGAAGAACCTGTAGATTAAGGTTATATGTGTAGGGGTCAGCCCCCGAGTGTAATATTGCCACTTGTACATGATGTACATTTGTGTAATTGTATGTGTGCAGCCCCCGAGTGTATCGAACGGGGTTTATGACAAACACTTAATATGTAATATGACTCTTACAGCCCCCGAGTGTTCGAGTGAGGCTGTGAATTTTTGCGATGTTTGGGCTTCGGCACATGTTTATTGAGCAACTTGTTTGTATGATTTTTATGACCCAGCCCCCGAGTATTCGAGTGCGGCTAGGGTATTATGTTTGAAGAAGGAGCGAAAGCTCATGTTTTGAGGTAGCACAGCCTTCGAGTGCTCATTGAAGCTAGAGTTGTGCGAATAAGTTATGCGAGTAGTAAACAGAGAGAAATATGAGGAATCATTGATTATATTCCATTTTTGAATGTTAAGCTGCAGGCCGCCTCATTAAAAACCTTCCAGTCCCCTTAGGTACCCTGGTAAGGAAAAGAGCGCGTCTGAAACCTGCAGCCATCCGACATATATGCCTTTTACATTGTGCGACTGAGCAATCTAAGCATAGAAACGGCGCAGCTGCGCAACGTTCCAAGGATTATGCGAGAGTTCGCCTGTCTTCGCGTGCTTCAGTCTGTATGCTCCACCACCAATGACCTCGGTGATGATGAAGGGTCCTTCCCATGGAGAAGCAAGTTTGTGCACCTTCTTTTGCTTCAGTCGAAGCACCAGGTCGCCAACCTCGAAGGACCTGGTACGCAGTCGACGGCTGTGATAGTTGCGTAGATCTTGCTGTAGACAGCTGTGCGTGCTAGCGCCGTGTTGCGTGCTTCTTCGAGCAAGTCGACTGCATCTTCGAGTGCTTCATCTGCATCTTCTTCGTTGTATGCTTCGACTCTTGGTGCATTGAACCTTACGTCTGATGGCAGGATTGCCTCTGCGCCGTAGACCATGAAGAATGGGGTAAATTGTGTTGAAGCATTGGGAGTTGTGCGTAAGCTCCATAGCACAGATGGAAGTTCTTCGACCCAAGCACCCGCTGCTCTTTTGAGTGGGACCAGGAGGCGTTTCTTGATTCCACTCGTCACAAGCCCATTGGCCTTTTCGACTTGGCCATTTGACTGCGGGTGTGCCACAGATGCATAGTTGAGCGTGATATCTTGCTCTTTGCAGAAAGTTCGGAATTTTCAGCCGTGAAGTTTGTACCGTTGTCAGTGATGATGCTACTTGGCACACCAAAGCGGTATATGATGGATTTTATGAAATTGACTGCTGTAGTGGCAGTCGAACTTGTGATAGGGACTGCTTCAATCCACTTGGTGAACTTGTCGACTGCCACCAGAAGGTGAGTATGCCCTCCATGGGAGGATTTTTTGAGTGGCCCAACCATATCGAGCCCCCACTGGGCGAAGGGCCAGGCCAATGGTATTGTCTTCAACGCCGATGCGGGTGCGTGCGGCTTTGTGGCGAATTTTTGACAGCCGATGCACCTTTTGACTATGTCCTCCGCGTCTTTGAGTGCTGTGGGCCAGTAGAAGCCTGCGCGAAAGGCTTTGGCTACGAGTGATCGACTGCTGGCATGGTGCCCGCAAGTACCTGCATGAATATCACGAAGGATGGCTTGGCCATCTTCAAATGCTATGCAACGTTGGAACATACCTGATATGCGTTTGTACAGTTCACCGTTGATGACAGTGTATGCTTTAGATCGTCGAGTGACACGTCTTGACTCTGTTATGTCTTCAGGTACCTCGCCGCGGAGTATGTATGCGAGGAAAGGTTGAGTCCATGTTGGCTCGATGAGGAGCACCTCGACTGGCGGGTCCTCTGTGCTAGGTGCTTTGCTCTTGGCTGGTGCGGCTGATGTAGGAGATGCTCGTTTTTTCTTGATGGACTGTGCTCGATGCGCTCGAAGAAGACACCAGGTGGAACTGGTGCTTTGGTCGCCCAATGTTGGCTAGCTTATCTGCTTCTTCATTGCTCTCACGTCCTATGTGCCGCAACTCGCAGCCTTCGAAGCTGCCCTCCATGAGGTTGTACAGGTCACGGTAGGCGATCATATTATCTGCGATTGCATCAGGCCTTCATTGTTTGCTGTACCACAAGATTCGAGTCACCGTAGATCATCAGTCGAGTGCACCCGAGGGCTTTGGCCATCCTCATGCCATGGATCAGGGCCTCATACTGCTTCGTTATTGGATGGGAACTCGAACCCCATTTAGGATGTAGCGGAGCTTGTCGCCTTTTGGTGATATGAGGATGACACCTGCGCCTGCGCCTTCGTTTTTCTTTGAGCCGTCGAAGTACATAGTCCATGAGTTGGACACATCTGGCGCTCCTGGCAGCTGAGCTTCGATCCACTCGGTGTGGAAGTCAGGTAAACTTGTGCTTTGATGGCCTTCGGGTAATCATACTTGATGTCTCTTGGTGCTAGCTCGATGAGCCATTTTGCTACTCGCCCAGTTGCGTTGGGGTTTGTGAGGATGTCCCCGATCCCTGAGGTGCTGATTACAGTGATCGGGTGCTCGAGAAGTAATGCGTCAGCTTCCTTGAGGACATGAACACGGCGTAGGCCAGCTTTTGATAGTGCGGGTACCGCTGCTTTGATGTGGAGAGCACTTCACTCAAGTAATAGACTGGACGTTGTATGCTTTGGGCGTGTCCCTCCTCCCTTCGTTCGACTACCAGTACGGTGCTCACCACCCTGTTAGTTGCAGAGACATATAGGTACAGTGGCTCGCGTTCCCTTGGTGCGACGAGGATTGGAGGGCTTGTGAGGACTCGCTTGAGGTCCGTGAAGGCTGCTTCGGCTTCTTGTGTCCACTCGAATTTGTCTGCTTTCTTCATCAGTCGATAGAACGGGAGTGCTTTTTGCCCAGTTTGCTGATGAATCGACTGAGTGCTGCTACTCGACCCGCCAATTTTTGCACGTCATGGAGCTTTGAAGGCCTTTGCATCGTCAAGATGGCCTGTATTTTCTCCGGGTCTGCCTCGATTCCTCGAGCTGAGACTAGATACCCGAGGAGTTGCCCGGCTGGCACGCCGAACGTGCACTTCTTCGGGTTGAGCTTGATGTGGAAGCGTTTGAGGTTTGCGAATGTCTCTCGCAAGTCATCGAGTAGTGTGTTTTCCCCTTGTTGTGATGACAATGTCATCTACATAGACCTGGACGTTTCGCCCAATTTGCTTCTTGAGGCAATCTTGCATCATGCGCTGGTAGGTTGCGCCTGCGTTCTTGAGCCCGAAAGGCATTGTGGTGTAGCAGTAGACCCCGAGTGGGGTTATGAACGCCGTTTTCTCTTCATCCTCTTCCTTCATCCTTATCTGGTGGTAACCCGAGTAAGCATCCAGGAAGGACAAGCGAGCGCACCCGGCGGTGGAGTCGACGATCTGGTCGATTCGAGGTAGTGGAAAGTGATCCTTTGGACAGCACTTATTGAGTGCTGTAAAATCTACGCACATCCGAAGGATATCTGTGTGCTTCCTCGAATTCCCTGGGAATACCTGGCATGTCGGCTGGACACCATGCAAATATATCCCAGTTCTCATGGAGGAATTCGACGAGCGCGCTTTCCTATGCGATAGGCAGACTCGACGAGACATTGACTGTCTTGGTCGGGTCAGTCGGGTGCACCTGATGCGATCTTGTGTCATTGGTGGCATTGAATGCTCTGTCGACTGCCACCTTTTTGTGTTCTGGCATAAGTGTTCGATCGTTGGAGACCGCTAGATCAGCGAGTGTTGCTTCCATGCCAAACATCTCAGAGATTTTGCTGAATTCTCGGTCGCAAGAGTCAGACTTTTGGAAGTTCCCCTTGACTGTGATTACTCCATTTGGTCCAGGCATCTTCAGCTGGAGGTATGCGTAATGTGGCACCGCCATGAATCGAGCGAACGTCGGGCGTCCAAGTATAGCATGGTATTGCGACTTCTAGTCGAAAACTTCGAACTCAATCGATTCTGTCCTGAAGTGGTTCTTGTCCCCAAACATTACGTCGAGTTGTATGGTGCCTTATGGGCTTATTGCTTTGCCTGGGACGATACCGTGAAAGGTATTTGAAGACCTTGCCAGGTTTTTGACTGATCTGTTCATTTTGCGGAGCGTATCTGCGAAGATGATGTTTATGCCGCTGCCTCCATCCATGAATACCTTGGACATGGCATAGCCTCCAATTTGCGCGTCGAGTACCAGAGCAGAGTGCCCCGGACGAACAACCGACGGAGGGTGGTCCTCTCTGCTGAAGCTTATTGCGGTTTCACAATCCTTCAAGAATTCAGTTACGGCGGGAGGCGACATGACCGCCATGTTTACTTGTCGAGTGCAAATTTTTTGCTCCCTGTTGGAAGGGCGACCTTTCTGTATCATGTACATCTACCCTTGGGGCGGAGGGTACTGTGGTTCGTCCACCTGAGGTATGTGTTGTATGGCACCCGCGAGATTTCCGCCTGCGACAGGCTATGGTGGTAGAGGTGGTGCCATCAGAACAGGTACATTGTTTGGCTGAGGCACGGGTGCAGGTGCTTGTGTGACTGCTGCCTTTCTGAGGTTTACGTAATCAGTCGCCATTTGGTCGAACTCCCTGCAGTTTCTCATCGAGTGATTGGAGCGCAGTTTTCCGTCGTCCCCCTTGTACTGGTGGAATCTGCAATCAGCATCCATCTTTTCTTCGAATGATCGCTCAGATTGTGCTCTAGATCTTGACTTGCGCCAGTCCTTCCTCTTGTAGCTGTCACTGCGTTGGCCGCGGTCTCGACTGTCCCGACGATCATCTCGACTGTCCCGTCGATTATCTCGACTGTCCCGCTGATCTTCTGACCGCCGGTCGCTTCTGTCTTGGTCGTTGCGGGGCGTGGAGAACCTAGCCGCCATGAACTCGGGTCTGTCGTCATCGTAGTGACGTTTTGAACGCTTGCGCTTTCGGTCATCTCTGTACGAGTCTCTGCGATTTCGACTGCCACTTTCATGATTGTCACGGGGTGAGGACCCGCGTGTGGTGCGCGCCATATCTTCTCCGTCTGCCCACTCAGTCGCGGTCATCAAGAAGTTAGCCACAGAGGTTGGCTTTTTGCGACCAAGTGCTTCTTTGAGGTCCCGCCTGGCGAGTCCCATTATGAAAGCGTCCATGGCCATATCTTCTGAAATTACCCCGACTGAGTTGCGTATCTCAGTCCATCGTCTGATGTATGACCTCAACGTTTCATCTGAACATTGAACGCAGGCTCGCAGCTCCTCGAACGTTTTTGGGCGCTCACATAGAGGCTCAAAGTTTTTGATGAAATCCATGCGGAAGTGATCCCACGAGTCATACTTTGATGGAGGTAGGGCCTTGAGCCAGTCGCGGGCTGTGCCTTCGAGCATGAGTCGTATGTATTGCATGGCTGTGGTTTTTGTGCCTCGCTGGCACACGACGGCTAGCCTGTAGTCTTCCAGCCACCCGGAAGGTTCATGTCGACCCGTGTGTCGTGGGTTTGTGACGGCACATTTCATCTCAAGATGACTTCGTAGGTGTGGGATTTCGCACGTGCGGAGATCGTCGATGTGGGTTTGCACACGGGAGAAAGATTTATACAGCTTCAGGCCCCGGGAAACATCATCCGGTAATAGCCCTACATGCTGTTTGTGGCTAGATCTTATTCCATATGCTGGTGAGCGAGTCGCCGATGCGGCGGCTCTCTCTGTTTTGTTGTCTCTAGTCTATTGAGATCTGAGAGATTTTTGGTGCGCCTTGCCCCTCCTTATATAGGTGGAAGGGGTCGGCTTACATGTGGTGTCCTAGTAGGATACAAATTAGGGTTTCTATTACAAGTCGGTTCGTGGAGTCCTTGTGCGACTCAAAACGTTAAGTCGCCTTGTTGGGCCTTCTCCATGTTGGGCCGCATTTATCATATGTCAGGATATCCATATCATATATCCTCGACAGTAGCCCCCGAGCTTTTGGTCGACTCGAAGAGTCGGGCGGAAGGTCTTGATTGGATGATGATATTGTCTTCCTGGGAGACGAAACCCGTGCCGATTTGTCGATGTTGAACTTGGCGACTCACTGATGTTGATGTTGTTAAGCCGCGAGCATAGAAGTTGCCGAGTGATCATGTCAAAGTTTTGGCGAGTCACGGATGAAGAGGTTGTCGAGCCGCAAAGTTGCTGCCGAGTTGTAAATGCTGCCAAAGCCGGCGAGGTCGACGTTGCCGAATCCTGGATGCCGATGGTGATAAGTCGCAACTGCAAACTGAGTCGCTGAAGTTTCATGCTGATGCGTTGAGTTGCTGATGTGGAGGTCATTGATATGTCAGTGTAGATCCCACCATACCACGAACATGGAGGCTAAGCTGAATCGTGAAAGATGTCCTGGACGACTCATGAGTTGATTGATGACCATGAACAAGCATGAAGGCTGAGCTGCAATCGCGTGGTAGAGTTGAAAATGCAATCATATGACTCTCAGCGTGAATGGCTTTGGAGGAGACCTGACCAACAGCTCCCGGCCGGCTTGTGGTCTCTTACATGCTCCATGCATGGTACGTGCACGTATGCCATACCTTTTTCTCTTTCTTCTTTTTGGTCAACTCGTATCATCCTTACTCTTTTCTTTTCCAATAGACATGTGCAGCTGCAGCTAGCAATTGGCTGGCATAGATGCAATCCTTCCCATGCTGTGATGACGCGATGTTAGTAGCGAAGCATCGTTGGCAGCGCTGCCTGTTGATCGTACTAATGTTCTTCAAGTCAGATGTACGTGCACGTCCAGGTAATTGAATGGTCTGACTCGGCAGATGGATGGTTTATCCTGTATCTGTCTTCTAGATATCACTGAGTGGACCTTCTGAATATCATATCGCCTTGGAGTCATTGCAATTGTGTGAAGAATCATGTTAATTAATGATGTCAAGCCGAGGACGTTTGACGTTGCCAAGCCATGAGCGGCCAGTGGTATAAAAGTGCTGAATTGCTGATGTTTGTTGAGCCGCCGACAAAGAGGCTGAGATATAAACTTCTGAATAGCAGGTGTTGAGAACAGCGAGTAGTCGACCCGGCTGGCCAATTTGTTGATGAAGACGTTGTCCAGTGGCCGCCTCATGCGTTGCATGGCTGCCAAATACGCGCCGTCAAAGTCGCCGCGTCATGCCAGTGTAACGTACTAGTCCTGACTGATATTTCTTCTCTTTTGGATTTCTTGAATGAGCTCCACGTGATTGAGTTTTGCATGTCCTCCCTTTTTCCTTGAATCATTGAATACATGCACGTGGCTGCCTCACTTGATGATTGAACACTTCCGGCTAGCTATATTAAAGCTGGATTCACGCCGCAATAAGTCAAGCACGGTATTGTTGGGCTTGGCACTGGAATTTTTCCGCACTCTTCAGAGAAATTGTAGTGGGATGCTGCTTAACCGCTGACGAGAAATCCACCAGTTCTTACTGAATGTAGAGTATAATAGTGTGTTGAATTCCATCAGAACCCATGGCGGCTTATGAATATTTAGCCGCTGATTTGACTTGAAAGCTCTCCAAGTCACTGGTTTTACTCGGTAACTGAATATTTTATATCCTGAACTGTGATGCTGATGGATATGTAGCCCCCGAGGGTCGAGTTGTATGCTTGATCATGCGGCTCGAGACTCAAATAGTCCTTTACTTAGGCAAAAATCTTGATTTGTCATAGCTCCGATTATTAATTAAGCATGCTTTTGTCATCCTGTTTGATGTCATATATCTCTCCTTTTGCAATTTTAATCCTGCATCAGCTTGAGAAAAAATGTTGCTTGCAAGAAAATAATGATATTTGGAGTAGAGCGATGCCACTTTATAAACTCCAAACTATGAAATATTATTTCAACCGCTAGGAAGAAAAATAATAATTCTGATTAATATTGTAAAAATAAATGGATGACTTATCTTTAAGAATGGATGTAATATATCAATAATGGTGGCTTCAACAACTGATGTCGGGAAGATGATCATCCCAATAGAACTCCAGTCGTGCCTGTTCCAACTCGTGTGCCCGAGTTATAAGTTCCTGTAATTCGAAAGGCAAAGCCCCCGAGTAAGCAATGATGATAACTTGATAATAATATGTTAGCCTTGGCGGCTGGTAAATTTTTTGATAAAAAGTTAGTACTCCGCATAATAGCATATGGTACCCTGCACGATAGCATAGTATAATCTGCATGATAAATGATATTTTGCATGATAGCAAATGGTATGTCGCATGATAGCAAATATTATTTTGCATGATAGCAAATGGTTGCATGATAGCAACTGGTAAGATGCATGATAGCATATTGTACGATGCATGATAGCATATGGTACTTGACTCAGTATTTCCCAAATCTAATGTGTGTTCAGGGTCGAGAACGGCCATGATAGGCAGCCATGATAGGCATTCAGACTCGATTGACGCCACACGCGGGTACTTTAGTCCTTCTGAATTATCTCTATTACCGTTAAGTAGGTCTTCGCGCGACTCAGTATTTCCCAGGTAAAAACGCATGTTCAGGGTCGAGAGCGGCCATGATAGGCAATCAAGCTCGATTGACGCCGCGCCCCAGTACTTTGGCCGCATAGTGCAAAGATACTTCTGACTTAAGGCGAGAATAACCAGGATTATTGCTTTTATCGGCTGCAATAGCCGTGACGAGCTCTAATTAGCTTTGATGATAACCAGCTCTGATTAGCTGTAAATGTGGTATAGCGAGTCACCTGTTTTAACTCAAATATCGATAAGATGATGATTTGTTAGGGACTCATAAACTGATGTAATGATGAGCTGTATGCGACTCACAAAAATGATATGGGGGTAAATCACTAGATGATTGATAAAATAATATGATAATGAGTTGATGATGACTCATAAAATGATATGAAGATAAGTCATGAAATGACATATATAATGATAAGTCATGGACTGATACAAAGATAAATCATTAAATGATATAGCGAGTGCTCAAATACCAACACTTGAACATGTAATGGTGCAAATAAATTTATTATCATGCGATAGTGCAAGCTGTAGAGAGCTAGACTTTGATAAATGTAATGCGAATTATGAGAACTCTAATTTGATAAATGCATTGCGGTTTGTAAGAAACCCGGCTTTGAGAACTAGATATAACTAAATCTCAAAAACTGATATGAACTAAAGTCCGCGACATGATATAATTTAAATCGCAAAGACATTAATAAAGGGCATAATAAACCTAGATATGCAGCCCCCGAGATAAACTCGAAGGTAAATTTAAACTTATTGATGAAAGTAAAAGGCTGGGAAAGTTTGAGTATGATAGCAACTTAGCTTGTTTTTATTCTCCTGGCGTTGATGACGCGGTCTGTTCCGCGGACAGTTGATAGTGACTCGTCAAAATTGAAGTAGGCCGTGATGAAATTTTATATCAGTCACGGCGAGTCTTTGGAGCAGCAGATGATCACGATGATGACGAAGCCAGTTATGCTTGTCAAGGCCGAACGTATGTCCGTGTCTAACTCATCAAGCCATTGAGTCGCCGTGACATGCTGCATAGCGATAATTGTTGGAGTCGGCGATGATAGCGCTGATCTTTTAAGTCGCACGCTGATGAAGTCGCGTGCTGTTATTTTGAGTCGCACGTTGTCAAATAGAGCTGACCACTCCTCGCCTTTCCTTTTTTTTTTTTTTAACGCGGAGTTGTGCCATGCGACTCTGAATCGCCTTTTTTCCTGTTCTTTCCTTTTTAGGTCTCCACGTGACTTTTTCAGACAAAGTAGTAGAGACCTACTCCCTCCGTTCCAAATTAGATGACTTTCATTTGTCCACATGCGGATGTATCTAGACATGTTACAAGTATATATACATCCGTATGTGTAAAAATGGAAGTCATCTAATTTAGAACGGAGGGAGTAGCTAGCAACATTGAATTGCATCCCTTTTTCTCTGAAACTTGAACTGCGCGACTTCAATCGAGCCTCTAGCACTTGTAGTACTTCCATTTTGTCCGTAATGTTTTCTGATACTGCAAACCGGCTGCTATCTCATTTTGATGCTTCCGGCGTTGATGACTTAGAGTCAGCTGTGGATCACGTCGGCTTATTTGGAGCCGTGTTGAGCCGGACGTACGTCTGCGTCCAGACCGTCGAACTGTTTGAGTGACTATGCCATGTTGCGCGGCTGAATCTTGGAAATAGTCGCCACGGTCATTGCTTTGCAAGTCTGCTGTTTTCTCTTGGGCTGATCGAATCACGTCAGTACTAGTAGCACTCGGTTGGTCTCTCTTTATTTTTCCTTTCTCTGAGTTTGGTAACTTCTGGGACCTGCCCGGATTGTACTGCCATAGAATGGAAATACGAACCGCGCCCCTGTCTTGTCGGCGACGCAACGTTTCGGCGATTCGTCAGGACATAGTACGTCACGATGAAGGGGCCTCCAAAGGTCTTATCTGATCGATTTCGTCAGCCGCACGAGAACGATGCTATCGTCGATGGATTCAGCCGGCCTCCCTTTCCTCTATCCCTTTTCTTTTTTCAGGTGCCTCACGTGAAGCCCATGCACGTGTGTTGGCATGGAGACTTGAGTTGCTTCTTAATTCCTTGGGAGTGATGCCATACTTTATTTGCTTAATTTACTCCTGATGCCTTGATCATTGGAAGCTAAATCCACCTTAGGCCTTATCTGCCTCGAACTCGATGGTGATCTAGCAGCAGTAGCGCTGCTATACCGATTCCGGTCCAACACGTCTTCACGCTCTTCGCAAGAGCGCCAGCTCTTCAATCAACCAATCCGCTGGCCGTGCTAAACGCGTGTAGCCTGGTACTGGCCCGTGCTGGCGTATTGTGCGGCAAGTTGCGACTCCGTCCCCAGAGGTCACGTTGCCGACGAAAATTCTCGATCTCGGGGATTCGATCAGCCACGCGCGAGGATGGGGCTGGTGTTGAACCCCGGGCCCGTCTCGACGAAGCATATGAGTCGCGTGGCTAATCTGAAGATGAATACGCCGCTGCTTGTTGATGATTGTTGATGAAGATTGGACCCATCGAAATTTGAATCCGCGCGCACTCAGCCCCACGGTGGGCGCCAACTGTCTTGAGTTTGTCACGGCACATGTTATCTCAAGATGACTTCGTAGGTGTGGGATTTCGCACGTGCGGAGATCGTCGATGTGGGTTTGCACACGGGAGAAAGATTTATACAGCTTCAGGCCCTGGAAAACATCATCCGGTAATAGCCCTACATGCTGTTTGTGGCTAGATCTTATTCCGTATGCCGGTGAGCGAGTCGCCGATGAGGCGGCTCTCTCTGTTTTGTTGTCTCTAGTATATTGAGATCTGAGAGCTTTTTGGTGCGCCTTGCCCCTCCTTATATAGGTGGAAGGGGTCCGCTTACATGTGGTGTCCTAGTAGGATACAAATTAGGGTTTCTATTACAAGTCGGTTCGTGGAGTCCTTGTGCGACTCAAAACGTTAAGTCGCCTTGTTGGGCCTTCTCCATGTTGGGCCGCATTTGTCATATGTCAGGATATCCATATCCTATATCCTCGACACCGTGTACTTGGGCTGTTCAGATGTGAGCTTGAACCCTTTGGGCATCCGTGTCTCGCGGACGCGTCGAGTGAAGCACAGAGCTCCATGTGGCTCAGGCTCTCGATCAGAGTATGAGTCGCTACTATGAGATCTGCGTGATCTGCTCCTGGACCTGCGCCTGCGCGAGCCGCTTCTTTCCCTTGAGTGGTGGGGGTGACCACTGTGATTATGCTCTTCCCGACGTGCGTCGACTAGGGCACGGTCTCGACTCCCGCCTGGAGTTCTTGGAGTTTGGCGTATGGCCTTCGCCGCTAAGGCGAGTGATTTGATCTGCTGGCGATGCAGTTTTGCATTGGGGTCATCAGCTGGAGGCTTGATTGCCTCTAGGTATGTTGCAGCGGTGAAGAGGGCACCCACAGCTATTTTGGGTACAGGCACTCCCTCTTCGTCGTACGTCATGAAAGAGTTGCCTAAGTTGCGGGTGAGTGCCGCCCTTTCGTCTGGCGAGAGGTGTGACAATCTTGATCTGGGTCTTGTGTCTGCTCGCCCGGTGAAGCTCAGGGAGAGCTGTCTTCTTCGCGCGCTCGACAAGCTAGCTTGCTTTTTGCGTTCTTTGAGTGTTGCTCTTACCTGCCGCAGTCGAAGTGATTCCTGCCAGTTGAAGTACTGGAAGGTCAACATCTCCTCTTGTGTTGCGTCCGCTGGCATCATTGTGCACTCCTTGATGACTTTATCTGCTTTTGCTGCCATCTCAGCAGTGATTGTGAGAGTTGTGACTCCATCTGCCATAGTAACTGTGCACGGGAATTCTGTAGGCCTGCGGCTGGCCACAGCATCTGATGATTCTGTGGCGATGGTGACGTAGACCTGCTGGGTTATAACCCGAGGGTATGTATATGTGTTTTCGAGTCCCATCATGGACTCGACATCGTCATCAAGGCTCATATCGGAGTCGATATGCCGGTCGAGTGGTCCGTCTGGACGGATCTCGCTGTCGATGCCCTCGTCGCCTATGCTCATCTTGGCGTCGGCGAAGTTGTTATGAATCTCAAAGTCGAGGTTGTTGTTGTTGGTGCAGATATCGGAGTTGACGTGGTTGTCGATATGAGTTTTGGGTTTGTCGAAGTCGCTGAAGGAGATCCCGCAGTCGAAACTATCCTCGAGTGAGAGATCGAGCTCGGGATCGTTTGTGCGGTATGCTAATTCGGCCTCCTCGCCCTGGAGTTCTTCGATGAGCTCGTGCATCTCTCGTGTGGACATGGTTGTTGCAGACGAGCAAGCTTGGAGGATCGACGATTGTATGGATGCAGTTGAGGGATCCGCAGTCGGAGGAACCGCAACCGATGGAGCCTCGGGTGCGGAAGTCGCGAGTTGGTGTGGATCCGTCAAGTCCTGCACACCAAGCTTGTTGACGAAAAAATTGAACGAACCAACGGTGAAACCCAAACCTGACTCGAGATCGGAGAAGGCCTCCTGGAATCCTGGCGAGTGTGGCTCGAAATCCATCAGAGGATCCGATGCGCTTTTTGCGGGTGAAGCTGGCATGTTGCCGTTTGTCGAGTGAGCCGGCGAGTTGCCGTGTGCCGCCTGAGTCGGTGAGTTCTGGTTTGT
Source organism: Poa pratensis (assembly GCA_947311845.1). Classification (NCBI taxonomy): domain Eukaryota; kingdom Viridiplantae; phylum Streptophyta; class Magnoliopsida; order Poales; family Poaceae; genus Poa; species Poa pratensis. The sequence goes on from CAMZMU010000128.1 coordinate 49,745,377, forward strand.
TAATGCAGCCGGCGAGTTGCCGTTTGTAGATCCGATCGGCGAGTCGCCGCTTTCCGATGGAACCGAAGAAACCGTGAGTCCAGCACTATTCTTTCCCACAGACGGCGCCAATTGACGAGGGGTACCCTTATCAATTCCCATGGTTAAGGACCTAGGGTTGAGATTATGGGGAGAGAACGTGGTAGTACTGGTAGTTTCGTCGGCTGACAAGCAGAGGCAAAGATTTACCCAGGTTCAGGCCCCTCGGGTGGAGGTAAAGACCCTACTTCCTGCTCGTCTATTATTGATCGCGTGAGATCATGAGGTTACAAGGTGGCCCGGTGAGATGTCGATCTCACTAGAGCTTTGGTGGTTTTAGTATCGCTTGGTCCTACATCGGCACCCCTCCCAGCCTTTAAATAGGCTAGGTCTCGGGAGTTTGTAACCGACCTAGTTTACACATAAGGAAAGTATAAACCGACTATGCCTATGTCTAATCTTGGAGGGTACTCCATCTTGTCAGGCCTCTTATCTTGGGCTTCGAGTTAGCTCTTCGCTTATTGGGCCTTAGTCGTCACGTGCACTAGGTACCCTCACGGTAGGGTACCCGAGATGTATACCCTTGTCAACCGGTGGTCCAACTTTGCAGTTACGACACGCTTGCTCTGCACTTGCGCCGACATGTGCTTGCAACAACATCTGGACGCTTACAGCAGTGGTGGCCAGCGGTGTCGGCTTTGCAACATTGGTGGTCTAGCTTTGCAGCATGCATCGGTTGGCTTAGTAGCTGAAACAATAGAGACTTGCAACACGCCAAAATTGGTGTTGTGCACAACGGCTAAGAGTGGCGATGGCTGCGAAACAGCAGTGACCTAACTTTGTAGCATGTGGTGGTTGGATGTGCAGCAAAAGTAGTAGACACTAGCAGCACTAGCATCGCAGTAGCGGTGAACGGATTGCAGTGGCATTACAACCTCATCGGGGAGAGCCTGCATTTAATTTCCCCTCCCCGCCGACCGCACACAGGAGAGATGAGGTGGTGCTCCTCGCATCACTGACATACGAGTATTGTTTCCAGAAGTCAGAACTTTTTTCTATAACCATAGCTATAATCCATATTATTGAAATCACTCGCAGCTTGTTCATCATTATCAACATTCTCGGTAGTGTCTTCTAGATCATCATACATGTCATCATATTTTGGATCCTCGTCATCATCACTAGGTGGGTCTTGTGTCCCTCGATCCACACCATGTTCCTCTTCTAGGACCTCAACAGAAATTGCGACCGATAGAATTTCTTCTGCATAACAACAAGTCTGTCCTCAGAAATCACAAGTGTTTGTTTTTCACACCCAGCTTAAACCTAACCACCTCATAGGAATTTAAAAAAATGCTAGCCCAGTCCACATCAATAAGAAAACCCATGCACTTGATACTATGAGTAATCACACCTAGGACAGCTTCTTTGACTGAATTCCCTTAATGTGCACCCAAATGTTTTCAACATTTTCATCATTAGATCACCCCCACACCCAAAATCAGTAACTCTATCTGGATCTTTCTTCAAGTAAATGAACCAGGAACTTTTTCTCTTCCATTTGTCTTACTTATCATGGCTAGTTTCTATCTCATACCTCACTCGGACATTCTACGGATCACGTGGTGATGTTCCCTACTCTCTGATTATTAGACCGCCACAGTTCTACATGTCGGGTCACTGATTTGAGCATTTCTCATCGATAACAATGTTGAAAAAATCTCATGCCATTGTTGATGCTCCCTACAAATTGTGCCATTGAGGGCGACTTAACCCACTCTAGGTAGTTGTTCATATGATGTTATGCCTCCTCACACATGAAACAAACTTTCGGCAGCATGCAAATACCCACAAAATGACTATAGAAAAGGTAGCCCCCCTCATTAATTGAGAGAGAATAGGGTGATAGCAATAAACACAAGAGCAAAAATAGACTCTGGTAATATATAATTTTTGATTGATGAATTCTATTATTATATCATTGCTACATAGTTTTGCTATGCTTTTATATTAATTTACATTATTTTAATTGGCTAACATGTTAACTTAGTGCCAAGTGCTATTTGATGTTTTTACCTGTTTTAGAAAATACCAAGCCCCGTTCACGTAAAAAATTGGAAAAAATAGAAAGGTGGAATAACTTTTCGATAAAAAGGAGACGCGAAAAATTGGAAAAAAAAAGAAAGGTAATACATAATAGTAATATCAAAATTACAGCGCAACATGTAGGAGACCCGAAACTTTATTGGGTATGCTTGTGAAGTGCAAACATACTTTCCTTGTCCATTATAACCCAAAGAACCTTAGGAAATTTATTTGTAAAAAGCGTCGTTGGCTCCCGAGCACAAGTGATGCTGGTGTTTAAAAAAAACAAAATATTTAGAGTTTTAAATCTTTTTGAAAAAAATCGTGGATTTAGCCAATGATGTTTCTCACAGATTTGAAAATATGCATATTCAAGATCTACACTTTTGTCATTTTTGTGCAGCCCAGAATACAAATTATTTGAAGTTAATTTTTTTTTCACGTTTGTGGAATACAACATTGGCTACATCCGGATTTTTTCATTTTTTTTGAAATTTAAATATTTTTTGGGATTTTTAAAACACTAGATCACTGGATCTCGGGAGTATGAAATCTCCTCTCTAAACCAGAAGTGTCTATATCTCTATTCTTTACCGGAGTTACTACTATTTCTCTCCGTCAACCTGCTGACCGTTGGATGGAGCCTCAAGATCCATGTGTGCTAATGTGAAGAAAAATGGTGCGCATGTGTCTTGTATTTTCTGCCCAGAAGGCTGACACATTTGAGGTTTCCTGCAACTGCTACTGTTTCCGGACGAGAAATTCTTCATGATATATACTCCGTATTTTTTTAACTCGAGGACCAGTTTTTGTTGATGAAATACTGCTCAATCAATTACTGAATGATCCTGCTCACCTATTATACGTTCTTCTTTACCGCAACTGGCTGTTTTCTTTGAATGTGCACGGGCAAACAGTTGATAAATTCCGCTAGGATAACTAATAAAAAATACTTTCAGATGCAGCGTACACGCAACCCGTCCCGCGTGGTCTACAACTACGTACGTACAAAAGAACAAGTCCCGGTAAACACAATTCAACCGGCAGTTTCCCTTCCCTTGTTTGGGATTCTTCTCTATGCTGTCGGTATCAGCAGAACAACGGTGTCAGGGTCGTCTTCCTGGCTGCTTCCAGCCCGTTCACCTCACCAGTCCAGTCCAGTCCAGTCCAGGGATGCTTGCCACATTTGGCTTCGTTTCTGACGGTAACGGTACGTAGATCTTTTCTCTCGAGATATTTCCTGGCTTTGAATCTATTATTGGACTGCAGTGGCTGTGTTAGGCGTTAGCTGAACTGGCGATGGTGACTTGTTCATGCGCCAGTCGACAGCCTCCTAGAAATATTCTTGCAGATTCAGCTGAATAGTTTTTTTTTACGCAGATGCAGATGCACAGTTGGCTACGCATCTCGTACAACTCGTGAGTGCAAAGCGAAAACGTTTCCTTCATCGCTCGTGGTCTGCTATCAGGCCGGCCACAGCTGTGTGGTGTGGTCGCGCTGCGGCGTGCACGCGTGGAAGCAGCACTGCTCTCCGCGGTGCCCGAACAAGTGTTATTTTTCCTCGAGTACACGCGGTTGCACGCTGGAAGCGGTGCTCTGTCACTGTCTCGGTGGAATTGTAACGTTCTATTAACTTTGACTTGCGTTTGCTCACTGTCATGATATAGTAGTCCGCGAAGTTTGGTATGCTGTCAAAGTCAAGATGTTAATATGATCTTGAGATCATCTTTAAATCCATAATACGCGCCATGTGGACAACACTGAACACGGTCCGGGCGAAAAACTACCCAACCGGATCCGTTGTACTTAGTGCAAGTGTCTAGACTAACAATGGGTGGATTTAGCGTTGTCATCCGCAGGGGCGGACCCATGTATAGCTGAGTGGGGGCAGTGGCCCCCACTCAGTTTTTAAAATTTCAATGTATTTTGTTCATATTTGAAGGAAAAAATTCACAAAAATTAGAATTTGTACTATAATTGTCCCCACTCATCTAAATTGCCCCCACTGAATTATTTTTCTGGGTCCGCCGCTGGTCATCCGACATGTAAGATCCAGCACCCACCCCAAACCTCTTAAAGTAGTCCCCAACTCTCAGTATGACCTTCCCTTTCCTCTCTTCTGCCGCTTCTGTGTCGTCCCTTGTCCAGCTTTGTCGTCGTTTCGCCCGCCCCGTCGCTCACTACAGCACCCCCACCGACGATTGCACTCCCACCTAATGTTCCGCCATCAGATTTCGGCTACAGAATAGGTCCCTCAGCCGATTTCCGCCGAACATTTCTACTGATGCAACTGCTTACTCGGCCAGCCGACGCTCTCCCGCGTGTTCCCCTACCCCTGGTTGTCCGATTTGTGCCCTCTTCGACCCATAGCTCTTCCCACCCCCTCCTTCTTAATGGTCTGGCCCGTCGTCGTCCTGTTAGCTGTCCCGATGTTGTCGTCCTTCCCGTTCTGCCGCCATCATGATCTTCTAGGGCACAAACGAGGATGTGGTTCACTCCCCAGTAATGGAACACCGCTTCTGATACCGACGAGGTACGATATTTTAGGGTCTGATTTATTTTGTGTTCATTCAAAATTATGTCAAATTGGATTGACTTGGACATTGTAGTCTAAGATCAACATGCAAATGTGATGTTCGCGGCATTAAAATGGAATTGAAGCATTGTCTTGAAGCGAAAACACTCATTTTGAAAGATTTGAATTCTATAATTCATAAAAAAAGGAAGGTCGAAAAAGTTAGAGCTGTGAGGCAACCCGAAAAATGGAGATATCCATTAAAGGAAGATAAGAAGGAAAGAAGAAGAGAACTGAATAAGAGAATATGCAATTAGAGTTGCATATAGTCCATATCGTCATGATCACAAGACTATGAGAGATGCATCCCACTTGAAGATGAACAAGATCAAAATTAAGAAGGATGCATCTCACTAAAGATGAACAAGATCAAGAGATATGCACTCGAGAAGGAAATTGGACTACAATATGCATTTGGAACTATTATTATCTTATTCATGGTCGCCATGTTGGATTAGTCAGATTGAGTAGATAGTATTTTGTAGGATGCATGTATTTTGTATGAATTTAATGTTTTAAAAATGAGAAGTGTGATTGCACAGGAGCACATGTACGTGTGACCGGCTCTTGTATGCGGACGCGTCCATAAAAGTATAGAGAGTCAAATTTGCTCCATTTGGTTGGAGACACTTTAACCTGCATCGATCTTAGGTGTGAGAAAGGTTGTACTTCCCTATGAAGTATCTTCCCGGCAACCCGAACTCACTTCCCTATGAAGTATCTTGGCCTCCCTTTGTCGGTCATGCGGCTCAAGAGGATCCACTTCCAACAACTTGAGGATAGAGTCGCCGGCAAACTTCGACCTTGGGAGGGGAAACACACCACCATGGACGGACGCTCCGTCCTTGTGAAGGCGGTTCTCACTAGTGTGGTGATATATTTCATTACCGTCCTTGATGTGCCATTGGAGATTCTCTTGAAGATTGATAGCATCCGGCGTGCTTTTCTTTGGGCGGCTTGTGAGAAGGTTACCGGAGGCAAATGCAAGGTGAATTGGGAGATGGTGTGCAAGCCAAAAGACCTTGGTGGACTTGGGATCCTCAACCTCAAGAAATTTGCTTCGTCTCTTCGTTTGAGATGGCTTTGGCAAGAGTGGAATGAAGATAAAAAGCCATGGGTGGACCTTGGGAACCCTTGCACCTCCGATGACCGTAATCTTTTTACGGCGGCTACATAAGTGACTATAGGAAATGGAGAGAGATCCCTTTTTTTTGGGAATCCTCGTGGCTTGATGGAAGGAGGCCGAAGGACATAGCCCCATTGATTTTTGACATCTCCAAAAAGAAGAAGAGCACGGTTCGGAAAGCCCTTGAGGACGATTTTGGGTCTCCCAAATCAACTATGATGGAGGCCTCTCTACCGATCACATCACGCAATTTGTGCAACTTTGGGGAATGCTACATGAAGTAAACCTCATCCCCGATGCCATGGACACCATCACTTGGAAGCTCACGAATAATTGAGCTTCTTCCTCCAAGTCGGCCTACCGTATGCAATTCTTGGGACACACAAGCTCGATGATGCCTACTCTTGTTTGGAAGCCTTGCCCCCCCCCCCCCCCCCCCCCCCACACCCCTGCAAGATTTTTGCTTGGTTGGTTCTCCAAAACCGGGTGTGGACGGCGGATAGACTAGAGCGGAGAGGTTGGCAAAATTATGGCCTATCCAAGCTTTGCTATCAAGTGCAAGAATCGGCCGCTCATCTTTTCTTCCAATGCCGGTTCACGAGGACAATTTGGACGTCCTTGAAGACTTGGTTGGGGCTCTCCGACCTAGCCCCGAATGATTGGGTGGGGATTGCGACCGTTAAAGATTGGTGGATTCAAGTGAACCACAAGAAGGGAGAGTCGCGGAAGGCCTTAGCTTCGCTTGCTATGCTAGTTTCATGGGAAATTTGGTTGGAAAGAAGTACACGTGTCTTCCGAAACAAGTCATGCACCGCCCCGATGCTCATTGGCAAGATAAGAGAAGATGCGCAAGTTTGGTGTTGGGCGAGTGCTAAAGCGTTGTGTAACATAATGTCACGAGAGTAATCATAGATGTATCTTTAGCCTTGATAATGTGTGATCAAGGTGGGCTTGTAGTACCTCTAAAAACCTCACCTTAATTAATGCAATGGCAAATCTTTTGGCTCGTTTCAAAAAAAAAGTTGTACTTTACGCACGTGAGAGCAAGTGTTGAAGTTTCCTTGTCACGTAAAATTTGGGCTCAACTAGTTGGTCCACCCAAGCAGGATTATAGACCACATAGAAGATTAGAGCATCTCCACCGGCGCGCCCAAGATAGGCGCTATTGGGCGCGCCGGCAACCGTTGCCGCCTATTGGGAGCGTCGCGCCCCACCGGTCGCTCCCAATAGACGCTCCCAATAGCCCGATCCCACAAATTCAAATTTAAACGACCCCACAAGTTTGAATAGTGTTGGTTCGCACACCCAAAAGCGTCGCCAGGTTCGGCGATCACACCCAAAAGCATCACCAGGTCCGGCGAAAATATTACAGAACGTCGATCAAGAGTATCAGTCGATCGTCAACACCGGCTCGAGCGACTCCTCCTGTGTCTCGGCGTCTTCCCTGCCAGGGCGCGGCGGTGGCACTGCGTCTGCGTTGGAGGAAGTCCTGGTCGTCGTAGGCTCCCCCGTCGTGTCCATCGGCACGGTGGTCGTCGTAGGTTCCCCCTATTGGGTTGCGTGTACAGTAAATTAAAATTTTCCGTATTGCTACGCAACAACTCCCAAGATCTACTATGAAGATACATGTGAATACGAAGATCCAAAGATCTAGATAGAATACGTTACCACCACCGAAGTTGCGGAAGTAGTGTTGATGACGTAGCTCGTCGCCGTCTCTCTCAACCAAGCCTAATAGAGAGATTCCGGCATCTCCTCCTCCTCGCCTTGTCACCTTGATCCAACAGCATGAGGGTCAACCGTCAGGATCGACGGATCACCCCTCCAAGAGCTTGCACGCGTACGCCGGGAAAGGTTCAGCAGGGCTTCGCATCCAAGCTTGAAGCACTACTGGTGTATATGAAGGTGGAGATCTCAACACATGAGAAGGAGAGAGAGAGATTAGATCTAGTCTAATTGGATAGGTTGCCTCTAATTAGAGGTTCCTCTAATCCAACTAGAAGGGATCTAAACTTGAGAGAACTTGCGTCAACTTGTGTATCCTCCAAATAGGAGGGGGTGGGGTTTATATAGATGGCCTAAGGGGTGGAGGAACTTGGGCAAGGGGAAAGCTTCCCCTAGTCCAACTCGGTTTGGACAAGGGGAAAGCTCCCCTTGCCCAATTCGGCTTGGGAGGAGGAGTTGGAGTTGGACTCCAACTCCCCTCCCCTCCACCGCCTCTCCCTCTTGCCGCCGCCAGGCCGGCCGCCTCTAGCCACCACCGCCGCCGCCTCCCCCCATGGGCCGCAAGGCCCACTAGGGTTTCGGCTGGGGGGAGCTTCCCCCCTTCGGCGCCTTGGCCCACCACCACCACTTGGTGGTGTGGCTACCTTGGTGGGCCCTAGGGTCCATCTTGGTAGCCCCATGGTGGGCTCCAATTTTATTATAATATTTTTCATAATTATTTATTAATTAAATAAATCAATATTTAATTAACATTTAGTTAAATAATATTTTGTCTAATTAATTCTTATTTGAATATTTCCTTTTTACAGAATATTTCACTGAATTAATTACCTATCATATAAAACACTTTTATATGATCCGGGACACCCAGTGTCTGCCGACAAAATACTCCGGATAAATATTTCCTTCTTATATAAAACCTCGGAATAAATTCTGACCGTGATAGCAACTTCTATCACAATACAATCTCTCCGATAAAACCATATCTATCACGCAGACACTATGTCGGTGATACTCTCTCCATGTTCCAGACCAACCAATATACACAACTAACCAATCCTATTTTAAGCGTGTTCACCCTACAGGTTCGATAACGTGTAGCTATAATTGGATATCCATCCAATCACCGGCCAGGGTCAGATCTGAGGACGACCTGAATAATTGCTGTCGTTATGCGAAGACACTCTGTTGAACCTGCTGGCTATTTAATATATCATTCCCATTACTCGCGATACCAAAACTTCGCCCGAGATATAGATCCGTGGATGTTACCATGAATCAATCATTGATTCACTACATCTTTGTCTATCTCGTTAATCGGCAAGTTCCCTTTACTCGTTTCCGTATCATGATATCCCACACGGTGTCGCTTCACCATGCATTGTCTGCAGAACATATTGGATACCTTTATAATACCGAGAGGGCCCAGGGCATATCTCTCTAATCACTGAGGAGTAATTTCCCATCTCAGAACATTAGGATACACACACCTTGGAGTCACCCAGTAACTATCATTTTACTACCCAGTTACGGCCATAGTGTTGACAGCACCAAAGTAACTCTTCCAGTATGCATAACCCTAATAACCTCATTGTTACAGGACATGTTATATAATAATCTTACTGTGATAAAGTTAAGGACAAAAAGACATTTTAACGGAATCTCTTAGCATACCAGAACTTGGGTTTACCCGGCCATATTATTATCCAATAATATGCCACCCATTGATGCTAACATAAACAATGTCCATGACTAGGAAAGCAGTGTCATCTAGCATTCAACAAATTAGTCCGTAAAAGAACTAGGGTATATTTTACGTGTTCATATTCCGTACACGTACGAGTGAGCTTTCCCCTGAATCACGTATTCAGAAACCACCGTAGTTATAGCATAGAGAATACAAATCATAATTAATGAATCAGATGTATAAATACATTACCTTTTGGGCATACACCCAACACCCCTGTCGTGTCCATCGGCGTCGGCTCCGGTGGAAGAACCCCCATCTCACGTAAGATGCGCTGCCGGCTGATCTTAAAACAAGCCCTGACCTCATGCGTGTAGGCGGAGAGGTCAGCGGTCAAGATCCTGGAGTCCTCCTTCATCTTCCGAGTGACGGATTGTGACGCGTCGGACATCGCCTCGATCCTTGCCGTGTTGGCTTGCATGACAGCCGCTTGGGCCTTCTCCCTCTCGACGTCGAGCCGCTCCTTCTCAAGATTGATCTTCTCCTTCTCGAGCGCGACCTTTTCGTCATGCTTGCGCATCAAGGACGACCAACTCTTGGCGAAGGTGCTTGCGTTTTGCTTCGACATGGTGGTGACGTCGGCGAGGCACTTGTCGATGGACGCTTGCACGGACGCCGCGGTCGCCTTGTCGCTCTTAGCCTTCTTGTGACCAACAGGGCGCCCCTCCGACGCTGGGAACGCCGGGTCGTTCGGCCCTCGTGCGTCGTGGCCGCCGTTGAGGTCGATCCGCGTCCTCTCCCACTTCTTGTTGTTTTGGAGCTTCACGAAACAATGCATGAACTTGAAGTCCTTGTGATCATTGTTCTCACGAAACAACATGGTCGCGTCGGTCAACATGTCCTTCACCGTCTTGCCGCTCTCTTTCCTCCTTTGAATTTGCTCAAGGTCGTCGTGGAACTTGTTGCATTCGGCTTGGATTACCCGCCAACTATGCGACATTGCATTCCAATTGCAATCCATAGGTAACTTCGCATAGTCACCATACCACATCGTCTCATGGAATTGTGTTTCGACCCTCTTCCAATACTGACCGTAGGTTTGGTTGGAGCCGACGATGGAGTCGTTGGTGACTAGCTTCCATGCGTCGCAAAGGCACTCGTCCTCCTTGGTCTTCCACCGCTTCCCTTTTGTGCCCTTCTTCCTCATCTTTCAGACCGTCGGGGCCTCCGCGTCGTCGCCGCCGGCTTCCTCATCCTCATCGCCACCCTTCATGTACTCGCCGCCGCCCTCCATGTCCTCTTCCTCCTCATCGTCGCCCTCTTCCTCCTCACCGTACCATCCGGCCTCCAAATCTGGCTCAAGGACGCCGGTCCCCGACCATCACGGATCATGTCACGCAACACTTCTGAGCCTTCGAGCTTTGCAATCAACAACGCGCACGCCGGTTACATGTATTGAACACGATGATCATGGGGGTAAAAGCCGTAGATTTCATACATGTCATGGTCGACGTCGTTTGGCATTCCGTCGAACATGTGGGCGTCGTTGTAGCCGGCACCATTGCCGTCCGCGCCAAAGAGGCATTGCCGGCCGCTAACATCGACGCGATGGCAGCGCCGGCCTCTCTGGAGATCAGGGCGAGTCGGTCAAAGCCTGGTTGAGGTCGATGGGGACACCGACGCCGACGGTCGGCGAGTCGGAGCGGCTACTGCTATCACAGAATGGCGAGACCCGTACCCCGGAACGCGGGGTGGCGCCACCGCCATCAAAGAACACTGGGTTCGACGGCAATGCGGCACCCGCGTTCGTGCTCCCTTGATTTGCGCCGCCGGCAGCGGCGTACGCCATCGACGCTCGGAGCAGATATATCTCCTTCTGCCTAGCCTCCGCACTGATGCTCCGCCCTCTCCTGTCTACGGTCGCCGCCGCTCGACGCGCCAGCTCAGTTTCTCAGGCTACATCCGACAAATCCGGCAGCCGCGCCCGAGATTTGCGAGGGGCGACGTAGCCGCGACCGCCTCCGCGAGTAGCGCCACTGCGAGCAGCACCCCGTCGTCCTCCTCCGCCATGAGCGCCGCCACGGTTGCATTTGATGGGCGACATTGGCAGCGGACTTAGATCGCCCAAGGTGGGAACGGCGGGAACGAGGAGCGTGGGGGAGGCAAATGGCGGGAGAATGAAAATGGACGGGAGGGAGGGGAAAGTGATATAGAGCGTCTCGTGTCGCTGACGCGTCGGGCCCGTCCGTCGGGTTTGGACGAGGCGTGCGTTGCCGCGGTTGCCGGCACACCCACTTGCGTCCCCAGAACCTGGGCGCGAAGCGGGGTTGCCGGACGCTGTATTGGGACGTGCCGGCAGCGTTTTCTCTATTGGGCGCGCCGCTGGGGGGCGGATTCGTGCCGGCGCGCCCAAAACGTCTATTGGGAGCGGAGTTGGGCGCGCCGTTGGAGATGCTCTTATTGCTGCTTTAAACATTGAATCAGTATTTGGTCAGCTCGGCCTTTTTAGCTGAACTTTGTGTCACTCATAGAAGATATCGGAGATTTTTTTTTAAATAATACGATTTTATATAAGAATTTTGGACAATAGCATGTGTGGAGAGGAAATTCGAAAAATAGCGTGCCGTCGGTCCGGAGCGAGCCGAAACTCGACTTTCGGTTGAGGCCGAGCCGAAAGTAGGGTGTCGGCGACCTACGCAGCACTGCACGCGCGGCAGGCGGGGCCCGCGAGTTTCGGCCTGGAGCGACCCGAAAGCATCTTTCGGCCAGGAGCGGGCCGAAAGTCTCTCCACCGTCGGCAGCATCTTTCTTCTTCCCTTTCTTCTCTTCCTCCCTCTTCTTCCCTGTTCGTCTTCCTCCTCTCCTCTTCCTCCTCTCCTCTTCCTCCTCTCCTCTTCCTGCTCTTCCTCCCTCCACCAAATCCAGTCCAAAAATTTGTGCTGCCACAGATTTGATCGGTAAAAAAGAGAGAGGAGGGACGGGGCATCCAGGATCTATGGATGGGATAGCTTTTTGTGGAGTCGTTTTGAGGTGTGGAGGTGGAGGATTGGGAGCAATGGAGGATTGATAAGGTGGTGTTGTGGTGGAGCAGTGGTGGCGGTAGATTGAAGCCGGAGAGCGGCGCTGACCGGATCGACACGCTTCAAGGGTAAACCCTTATTAGTCACTAGACAAATATTGTTTAGTGTAATAATACTCTGTTAGTGGATCGATGCATATTAAGTATTTTGTTGGTGGTTGCGTTAGTAGTAGTGTAGACACTTTTAGTCAATGGATTCGTTAGTAGTACTGTCGGAATAATTTATTTGGTGGATGCGTTGTAGAAATATTATAGTACTATTATTTTGTTGCACGATGTAGTGTAGAAATTTTGCGATCGGTTAGAATAAATTTTGCGATCGGTTAGAATAAATTTTACGATCGGTTAGAATGAATATTGCGATCGGTTAGAATAAATTTTACGATCGGTTAGAATAAATATTGCGATTGGTTAGAATCAATATTGCGATCGGTTAGAATAAATTTTACGATCGGTTAGAATAAATATTGCGATCGGTTAGAATAAATTTTACGATCGGTTAGAATAAATTTTGCGTCATATTTTTGAGTGAACGACATCTGATGATGCAATAAATTTGTTTAGGTCATGGAAGTGGTTGATGTTGTTGTGCACTATGGCGCCGGTAATGTCGGTGTAAATGAGTCAGGTGTTGATTTGAGTGAATTTGGGAATATGTTGATTCAGCTTACAGACCCAGTGAATTTGAGAATAGCTGTCATTCAGCAGTATTTCACGATAAATTTCCGGTTTGATCCTAATATCTGGGCTGTTAAGATTCAGTCTGTATGGAGCAAATCCCGTACAAATATTTTTCGGGAGTTGTTGCCGCTTGATCGGACAAGTCAGTGGAAATCTTGGCTAGCATCATGCAAACGCCGAGGTACACAACCTGAAATCCTGCTGGTATTTTATCTGAAAGAGAACAATTTGGAACACGGTGGCGGGGGTCCTGAGCATGGAGAGAGTAGTCAGTGTACTGGCTCAGAGAATGTTGATTTGTTTGGCTCCATGGAAGATATTCCTGAAAATTATGAACCGGCACTTAGTAGTCAGTCGGCAGGACCTGCGCATGTAGGAGAGGCAGATGGGGATGAGTACGGCGGAACATCGCAACAACAGATGTTGGACGAAGATGAGGATGGGCTTGCAGAAGATCTTGATTCTGATAATGAAAATGATGATCATGATGAAGATGACGAAGAGGATGTTGACGATGGGCCTATTCCTGACTATTGGAATGAGGACAAGTCGAACATGAAAGTCGTGCAAGACGGAAACTCTTCGTCATGGGAGTATCACATGAATAATATTCAAGTTGGTGCTCAGTACAGCACAAAGCAGCAGCTTCGGGAAGCCGTGATTAAGTGGGCATTGTCCACGCAAAGGGTTTTCCGAACTGAAGTCTCGAACAAAACATATTTGACTATGAGTTGTGCTGATATTAACTGTCCAGGAAGGGTGCATGGTCACTTACCTAAGTTTGACGTGATGTGGGTGGTTTCAGGCTTCGAGCCGCACACTTGTGAAATATCGAGTACATTGAAAGACCATCCAAATCTGACTTCAACTCTCATTGCACGCCTCTTGTACGATGAGATAGTGCGGACAAAAGACATGGTGGCGAGAAACATCATCGCGACAGTTAAGGCTAGATGGAATACAACCATTAAGATTGGGAAGGCATGGAGAGCAAAGCAGAAGGCTCTGGAGGAGAGGTTTGGGACATTTTATGATGCATATGATAATGTTGTCCATCAAATTCTCACATTGAGCGATAGGAATCCTGGCACTCATGTAGCTTTGCAAATACATAATCTTCCCGAGGAGCCGAACTATCCTGTATTTGCCAGGATGTTCTTCTCGTTCGCAATATGCATCGAATCTTTCAAACATTGTCGTTCAGTGCTCTGCATCGATGGCACATTTCTAACAGGCAAGTACAAGGGACAGATACTGACCGCCATTGGTGTGGATGGTAACCAACAGATCGTTCCTATTGCCTTTGCCTTCGTAGAGGGTGAGAATTATGAGAGCTGGTTATTCTTTCTGAGGGAATTAAAAAAGGGGGTTGTGGAGGATCGGCCAAATGTGTGCATACTTCATGAAATACTGGTCGGGAGATATATGGCGGGAGAAGAAGGGCGAAATAAAAGCCGGGAGGTAAATGGCGGGAACAAAATGGCGGGAGAAATATGGCGGGAGATATATGGCGGGAGAAGAAGGGCGAAATAAAAGCCGGGAGCGCGAAACAAATTCGGATCATGACCAGGGATGAAAAAAGCAGGGACGACGGGACCTGATACCTTTCGGCGCAGACAAGGCCGAAAGTAGACTTTCGGCTTTCTTCGAGCCGAAACTCGCTCTGCCGCGCAGAGGCCGCAGAGGGCTGTCGCTTCTCGCTCTGCCGCGCAGAGGCGGCTGAGGCCTGTCGCGCACCGACACCCTACTTTCGGCTCGGCCTCGACCGAAAGTCGAGTTTCGGCTCGCTCCGGACCGACGGCACGCTATTTTTCGAATTTCCTCTCCACGCATGCTATTGTCCAAAATTCTTATATAAAATCGTATTATTTAAAAAAAAATCTCGAAGATATCGTCTTTCAGGAACTACCAGAGATATAAACAGTCGATGCATAAACTCAAGTAATCATTAGTGTCTCCATTCATTAAACATAACCTATTCCGGCACAAATCAAATAATCGTTGTTGTCCCTTAGCTTATTCTAACAATAATAACAAATCTAATAAACATCCTCATTTGTACTATAGACACACTGTCGTACTGCTAACACCCCAATTATTTACATGCAGTATAGCGTGCATTATGTACAAGCACGCGAGCGATGTTACACATGACGACCACTACTAGCTAGTCCGTAGCAGTATCAGCTACTGTAATTGCTACGAGATCATTGAGCAGCTTGTACTTGGTCATGGTTGAATTCGCCGGAATTTCTTCTGAATCGGCGTTCCTAGTTTGATCAGAAGCCGTCGTAGAAGCCACCGAAGGATATGTTCGCCCTTGTAGAAGCGCCTGCGCCCATCATAGAAGACACGGCCTGGTTCAGCCTTGATGTCTGCTGCACGACCTGCTGAATCCTCTGCAGATCAGATCAAAGGATCAGATGAGGATCTGGTCGCCGGTTTACCCATTACTTTAAGAATTTAAAACGAGTTAGGCGAAAAGAATGATAGATTAGGTAGGAGTAGAACGAGAGAGTGAGTCAGCAAACCTTATCGTCGCCGAGGAACTGCAGCTGGATATTCTGCTGGTGCTGGTGCTGGTGCTGCTGCTGCTGCTGCTGCTGCTGCTTCTGCTGGTGCTGCAGCCTGCCGCCGACGAGGAACACGCACACGGTGGCGGCCGCGACACCGAACGAGCACAGCGCCCAGATCCCGTTCACCCGCAGCTTCCCCACGCTGAACACCACGCACTCCGGCCGCGCCCTCTTCTTCTCCTTCTTCACCTCTTCCTCCGCCTCCTCTCCTCCAACCAACTCATGTGGAAGATCAGCAGCTTCTGGCACCGCGACCGGCTTGGCATCGTCAACAACCTCCTTAGTGTCACCAGTGCTCTGGAACTTCTCCTCTCCGTCGTCGCCTTCAGAGACCAGCAGCTCGGCCACCGTTGGCGCCGGCGGCGTGTGTTCCTCTTTGGTCTCGGCCGGCACGACGTCGACACCGATGTCCTTGAACTCGTCGGCTTCTGATGGAGGAGGCAGGATCGGTTCCTCTGTTACTTGATCTGGAGGTGGAAATATATACGCAATCCGGGATTAAAACCATCAATCACAAGGATGAAAACTTGAAGTGGAATTCAAGTGGATCTTGATGACACTACAGAAAACCCTGCAAAACAGATCGATCCTTACCGGCAACAAGAACCTGGCCGCCGCCGTGGGCATGTGATGCAGCCCTGCTCTCGGCGTAGAAGCTCCTATGCCCGTCAGGCAGCACCTCCCAGTCCCACACGTCCTGGACGCTCCCATCCATGGAAGAAGCACCTCCTTTCTCCATAGCAAACAAATCGAACGGCGCAACCACAAACTAAAGCTAGAGGATCTAGGAGCTATATACTACCAGGATGTGGGGCTATGGAGCAAGTAAAAATAGTCGTTGCTTTGCAAGCATCAACCTGATTGCTTGCTGCAGTCCGTCTGATCAAGTGATGCCTCCTTTGCTTCCTATTGATTGATTTTGTAGGGGATCAAGGAGCTTAGTAGGAGAAAGCTATATATGGGTACGTCTGGGTGGGCACTCACACAGGTGGGCACATCCGCATCATGGCACTACTAGCTCCTTGCACCACGGGAGACGGAGAAGGAAGACGAAGGAAGGAGGCCAGGGAGATTGTGTGTGAGGTTATCTTTTCCTGCTAGGAGACAAGGGTGAAAATGGTGTTTGGGGCCTACCACCAGGGAGGACTTGTTCCTTAATTCACACTCCATCGATCTCTAGCCAGCCTGCCACGGTTTCAAGTTGCCGCGCATGATTATCCAAATTAAGCCATAGTCTATCCTGTTTCTATGCTTCATGTTTCTATGAAAGTTTTCATCATGTTTTGGCGTACGTATTTCAAACATTTTCAGAATATAGCGCGACTAACAAGTGTCGCCTCTCCCAAAAAGCTTGAAAATTGATGTCTATCCTTTTCTCCCCTTTGTTTTCTGGCAATAGAGAATTCAAGAACACTCCCGGGATGTTAATCGCAAGTAGATGCCGACTCTTGAATACAAAGTTAAAACAGAGGTCAAATTGGTACGGCAGAAACCAAGGCATGCGTAGCTTGCAGGTTTTAATTGAAAAACGTGTTAGGACGTTACGACACTGCAGGCGTGCGTAGCTTCCTCACATTGATCTTTTGTTTCTGTAAAGTTGTTTGACAGTGATCCGGCCGTGGATTGGAACCTCGAAGGAAGAAGAGTCATTTTGCAATGTCATGATTGAAAGACTATCCAGTGTTCGAAGCTCAAGTTGATCTAATTTGTCTACGAAGCTGACAATGATGAACTTCTTGTGGGGAATTGAAGAAGGTCCACATGCCAGCGTCATAGTCACTTAGTCACCAAAACTTCGATATTATTTTTGACGTGTTTCTCTTCGAAATGTGGAAACTCAAAACGGATCTTCAGCTCACATGCTCCTGGCCAATTAGGAAATTCATAAAAAGGTAAATGTTTCAAAACAGATTGTGAAAAAAAGTGGTCACAAACATATCCAAATGTTTTACATATGTGCAAAATTCCGTGACGAGATGACATTTTGTGGTGCTCTGTGCGAAAAAACAAATCACTGCCCAAAATGGAATTTAGTGTTTTCTAAGCATTGATTTTGTTTGCTTTTCGCACAAAGCACCACAAAGTCATTTTATCACGAAAGTTTGCGTTGTAGAACACTTGGATATGTTCATCACCACATTTTCCTAGCATTTTTAAAATACTTTTACTGTTTTATTTGAAATACTTAATCGGCTAGGAGCATTTGAGTCCGGAGGCAAAACTGCACTCATAAATTTTTTGAAATGCAACTTGGCTCAGAGTCTTAGTGCTCTCAGCATATCCTAGAAGATATCTTTACTAAACTGAGGCAATTTTTTTGTCTTTGCTATTAATTAAGAACAAGTTGGCTGTCCGGTTAATTTAACGAAAATCTTGACGAATATTGAGCGTGTAACATTTGTTATGTCTGAAAGCCTGGAGGGTGGGGGGATGAATATGCGATTTAATTTTTTTCCGGTTTAGGCTTGATAAAAGTGGAATAAAACTAGATGTTTAAATTATTAAGCACACAACCTAAATATTCTAGGCTCAACTATGTGCACCAACAATCTATGCTAAGCAAGACAAGTAACAAGGTGATAGCAAGATATAAGACTTCAAGCACGAAGGCTATCACAATGTAAAGTGCATAAGTAAAGAACTCGGGTATAGAAATAACCGAGAGACGCGGAGACGATGATGTATTCCCGAGTTCCTCTTTTTGAGGGAGTACGTCTCGTTGGAGGGGTGTGAGTTTCAAAATCAAGCGCCACAAATGGCCTCACCCTATTCTCCGATGAACCTCGCACAAAAGCTCGGTTCACCTTCCACTATCGGAATCCTTCAAGGCGGAATCTGGAGCCCTTACAACAAACTTGAGGCACAACCCACAAAAGGATTGGGAGCTCCCAAGCACCACGAACCGTCTAGGGTCCAACAACCCAAGAGTAACAAGCTCACAAAATTTCACTCCACGAATCCTCGTGGAGAGAGCAAACCGATGTAACAAAATGCAATGACAAGAACACAAGAAGTGCTCAAATTATTCACTCTCAAATTCCAACAAATGCTCATGGGGGAATAAGAGAGGAAGAACAATGGAGGAGAAACACCAAGAACTACAAGATCAAGATCTACTAGGTTCCCCTCACTTAGAGGAGAGATGGATTAGTGAAAATGTAGATCTAGATCTCCTCTCACTTTTCCCTCAAAGATATGCAAGAATCATGGGAGGAATTGAGAGAGGGGCAAGCTTTCCAAGGTCAACAATGGAGGTGAGAGAGGGGAAATTTCGTGATTGGAAGAGCTTAACCCTTTGGGGGAGAAGGGGGCCTTATATCGGTTCCCAAGACAAAGAGCCGTTGCA
Source organism: Poa pratensis (assembly GCA_947311845.1). Lineage (NCBI taxonomy): Eukaryota > Viridiplantae > Streptophyta > Magnoliopsida > Poales > Poaceae > Poa > Poa pratensis. Next base: position 49,764,275 of record CAMZMU010000128.1, read on the forward strand.
GGAAAACTGGGACCGGATATTCCGGTTCAGTTTAGACCGGAATTTCCGGCCCAAGCCGTGCAACAGAAGAAACCTTCTGATGGTAACCGGATATTTCCAGAAGGACCGGAATATCCGGTTTTCTGAAAACTGACAGAAACAACAAAACGAAAACTGCAATAACATTTTCATCCGGACTCCGATTTCGATGATCTTGGGCTCGTTGGAATCACAACGAAGAGCTCTTCAAGATCATGCGGAGAAACATCATAGTCCATCATGTGAGGAGGAAACCACAAGGTGAGAGTTTGACCTCTCTAGAAAAGACAAACCGGTAAAAGCTCCAACATAAAAAACGCAACAAGATATTCAAATGAAATTCGTTTTTGATGAACTAGAGCTTGGTATGGAGATGAACACAAGATCCTCTCATGGATAAAAGCCAAATAAGAACCAAGAAAGATGATATGCCAAGTATGCAAAGGTTTGAGCTCTCCACAAAGATGCCAAGTTTTTGATGAACTAGAGCTTGGTATGGAGATGAACACAAAATCCTCTCATGGATAAAAGCCAAATAAGAACCAAGAAAGATGATATGCCAACGATGCAAAGGTTTGAGCTCTCCACAAAGATGCGATCAAGTTACTCACTTGAGAGCCCCTCTTGATAGTACGGTGTCTATCCTATAACCCGGTCTCCCACTAACACCATGAGACCAGTAAAATAGAAACCCTATCAAGATCATACCTTTGCCTTGCGCATTCCACTTGAGCTAGATGATGACGATCTTGATCTCTTCAAGTGGACCACCTTTCTTGATTACGCTTCGCTTGATGAAGATTCACATGTTGCTCCCCCATACTCCAATGTGGGAGAGCCTCTCATAGGCATATCTTCACTTGACCAATATCTCCAAATGGGTGGCAAGCTTCAAGCATAGGATTTCTTCGAGATGCTTCTCTTGAACTTGCACTTCATAATCTTTTCTTAATATATATGACAGCTTGGAGATAAACATGAATGTTCACTCAATCTTTTTTTTCCAAGCCACACTTGCATTATGCTCAACTCTACACATGACCATTCTTCATATAAACCCTTGAATAGAGCATTGATTATCATGTCATCTTCTAGAGTCCAACACATGAATTCCAATCTTTTCCTATGACAAGATCTAAAAGAATATCTCAATGCAAACATTAGTCCATAAGGATTTCATTAATTACCAAAACCACACATGGGGGCACCATGCACTTTCAATGTCCAATACTCCTTCCATTCTTGAAAGAAGGCACACACGCTTTCTAAATGGTAACTTTCAAGTAGAATTAGTCCATCAATATGTGATATATGTTATAATGTTTTTGATATCGCTAGATTCACGTTTCAAAGAAGTTTTTATTGGTATAGTTTTTGGGAACATATTGTATATTTTAGCGTCACATGATTGGTCAAGTTTAAATTTGAAAAATATGTGCGCCTTTTTGGGGGTAATGGATGGAGTATCACTTTAATGGCTAATCGCTTGAAGATTGCATGTTTAACTTGACTAGCCGTACATGCGTGAGTTATCGTCGGAGTGACCCAAAAGGTCCCAAAAGGTCTCTCAAGGTGGAGTCCCCCACCTAAAATAAGGGAAAACCACACCGGTGATCTTGGTGAACTCAGTAGCGACGCAGTGAAGCCTATAACCCACAAATTTAGGGAATCTATTTTAGTCATTTTGATAAATAAGAATTCCGAATCCAACGAGAAGCTAAAGGAAGGATTATTATTTTCTAAAGTTTTATCAACCACTGATACAACCAGGGGTGGAGCTACGATGGGGCAAACTTGTGACATGGCCCGCCAGGAAAACGAAGTTCCTTTCCTATGGATTAGTAATCACAGCCTATTAACATACTAATATATCAACTAACTTTCTTCGTTCTGGACTTCTAGGCCGCCCAACATTTTTCCTGTAGATCCGCCACTCGATACAACTCTACACACACCAATGTTTTCCTTGAGTCGAAAATAAAACAAGAAATACTTTGTGGGTGTAAAACGATAAAGTTGTAAAATAATAAAGAATATGTAAATAAAATTTAGTTGCTATAATGTAAATGCACAACAAAATAAAAAAATAACAGTGTAAAATAGCGGTGGTAAGTTTTGTGGATTTGTCATTAGGTAATTATCTAAGTTACTATAACGATTATTATCATTGAAGTTTTGCAAAAGTGTGATATGCATCAGCTAATACGCGTGCAAAATCTATTGAATGAGAAAATATCCGGTGGAAACCAACTTTCAGTGAAAACCGGTGAAACCCACGAAAAAATCATGTTTAAAGTTTTACCAAATTCTCAACAAAAAAATTTGTATGTTGTGAAGGTAGAGTTCTATATCCATTCAAATTTTCATGTGGAAACTGGAAATTGTTTAGGAGATATGTATAGTAACATTTAAAACTATTATTAATTTTTCTACTGTTCAATTTGTCATTTTCCTAGTTCCTAAATAATTTTGAGTTTTAACTTGCAAATTTGCATGTCTATAAAAATCTACCTTCCCAATGTAATAATTTTTGTTAAGATTTTTGTAACTTTTGTATACAATTTTTGGTGATTTTGACCGATTTGCACTTAAAGTTAGTTTTCACCGATACATCTGGAACTCGGAGCGAGCAATCTCCAAATACCAATAGGTTAATCCGAATAAATATGCTAAATATGTTAAGTGGGCTAGGTTGAGAAGTAGGTCGACGAACAATACATTTAACTCATCGGAAAACGCCAACGATGATCTATATTTTTAAAAAGTAAAACCCCATTAACATGTATTAATTAATTTTCTATCTCAACATACAAGCTATCCATATCATCCATTATTTTAGCCAATCAATTGTCCATGTCATCCGTACTAATTTTACTAATTATAGTATATTGTTTTTTTTTTTTTTGACACAACCAACAGGATCCGATTCATATAAAAGGGAGCTCAGTACAACTTACAAATAGGTCCCGAGGGAACCTAAAAATTACAGCGAGACCCAGCAAATTGCACAAAACACCCCGAGCCACCTGAAAGAACCACAATCGGATCCATCCATCCCAACGCCTCAGCCTCCGCCGGAGTCGCCGTACCTCCATGCCCGGGGAAGAGAGAGCCTCCACATGTTGCAGTCGACTGCAAAACCGGCCGCCGCGACGCGACGGACACCCATCTCGTTGAACGTACACAGCCATGGCGCTCGCTTCCGTAGACCACCCATCTTCCCGCCGCCTCCGCATCGACCAGGGCAGCCACCAGAAACACCCAGCCTCCAGACAATCACTCCCCTCGCCGCCACGGCCGGTTGGAGCAGAATCATCAATGAAGACCACCACCTCCACTCCCAACACAACCAGGACGCCACCAAACGCCAAGCTCTCCCCTCGCCTCCACGGCCGGCCAGAGAATCAAGGACAAGGAGGCGTACCTGAAGACCACACCACCTCACAGGTCGCACATCGCCCCCGAAGAAGACGACGCGATGGCGAGCGACCCGAAGGTCCAAAACTCCAAGATGCACAGCAGCCCATGTCGCCATAACAGCCGCCAGCACGGAGTACACTAACTCCACCTCCCTCCCGGCGAGCACGCCGCCGGACCGGAGAAAGAAGGTGGAGGATTTATTCATCACCAACGCCTTCGTCACCACCGAGCGACGCCGACGAGGTGGACAGAAGCAAGAACTAAACTACACCTAAACTACTTCCGCACGACGAGATCCGTCGATTCCCCCCACCTCACGACGCACGGCGGCGCCGGAGGCGGAGGGAATCAGCAGAATCGCCGGCGGCACTCAAGATCGCCTTTTCCTCCGCCTTTTACTGTAGCACGGGAGGGGAAAGCGAGACTTATGTGTGGTCTGGACTTTAATTATAGTATATTGTATATGCAATATATCCACCTTATCAATTTTTTAACCATACGCCCACGTCACCATTATTTGTCGTCAAATACATAACAATTTCACGTCAATTAAATATAATCTCTCTACTATTGTGCGATTTTTTCATATTTCTAGAAATAACTTCATATTTCATGTTCTTATATATTTTTATTTACATAAAGTTCTTAATGAAATTCCCGCTGCAACGGGTAGGGCAGATTCCAAATAGTAGTTCCAAACCCTAACAATAACAAGTGACGTCTCTCCCCAATGTTGTGACCGCCGCCGCCCACACCCAACTGGCCTCAGCATTTCCGCCGGTGCGGTCGCCGAGTAGTATTACTCCGGCGCATGCCCATGGCCATCAGGGATTCAGAGACAAATCTCAAGATCCCCCGTCTGTAGAGAAAAGGGGAATAGCTCCCGGAGCCAATGGCGAAGCGTGCGTGCGCAGGCGGGCCCGCCGGCCACGGCGCCGACGACAGGCTAAGCGCCCTTCCGGACGCCGTTCTCCACACCATCCTGTCTTTCCTGCCGGCGCGGCAGCTCGTGCAGACGAGCGTGCTGTCGCGGCGGTGGATAGACCTCTGGTGCTCTGTTCCCTGCATCAACATCGACGAGCGGGAGTTCGACATCGGGAGCGGCCGCAACGTCGCAACGAAGAAATGGAGCAGGTTTGAGAACTTCACCACCAATCTGCTCCTGTTCCACAGCAATGCCGTGGCCCTGGATAGGTTCAGCTTATATGCCCACGAGCATAACCATCGAGATGTTGATAAATGGATTCGCCGTGGCATCAAGTACTGCCCTGCTGAGCTTGATATTTCGGTATTGAATGATAATGCTCCCTTTAAACTGCCTTCCCTGGGCTCATGTTTTGCCACTCTCAGAAGGTTGTATCTTTTCAATGTGTCCTTGGACAACAGTTTCGCCGAGCTGCTCTCATTTGGATCTTCAGCCGTGGAAACTCTCGAGCTTAGCAGCTGCTGGAATTATTTTTGGGACATTACATCGAGCACGCTGAAAGACTTGTCCATTCATTCTTGTATCCATCGCGACACACGTCAATTGGTTATCACGGCTCCAGGGCTTACATCCCTGCAGCTGAAAATCGCGGACACTTCCTACGTAGATGGTATATCTATCTACCAGACAACTGCCCTTGTCCAAGCAGCAATTTTTATACAATCTCCTGAATTCTTCCCTGAGGACAATCAGCGCAAGCTCCTTTGTAGCCTGTTCAGTGTGACCAAATTAGAGTTGGGGTATTTTGAGACAAAGGTATGTGTAAACATGATTGATTTTTTTCCTTTACATTTCATTTGGATATTGATATTGAACCTGAGCGATCAGCGCTAGATATTCTAAGAAGTTAGAAGATACTAGGAAAAATTGCGCGGCGACACGCCGCGCTCGTGCGATAAAATTTAAATTTGGAAATATTCTTATTTTTAAAAGTGTGGAAATTTGAAAATCATTGAAATGCAAAGAGAGAATAGGTTCAGAAAATCGTTCCGATTTTGGGAGATGTCGCGTGGTAAAATTCAAATTTGGAAATGTCATTTTTTAGAAAGCGTGGAAATTATTGAATTTATATTAGATGGTTAATTTAGCTCAATAATTAGAGGAAATACATTATTTGAGAATTTTTAAAATTTAATTTAAATCCAATCCATAATTAGAGGATATGAATTTGGTTTTTTTGCAAATAATGTTTAGAGGAAGTGCATTTGATTTTTTCTTGAAATTTTTACCAAATTGGAATTTTAAAACATACTCGTTGGTTGGCATTAATTTTTTTCTGGAAACATGTTTGTTTTTTGTCATAAGTAGCTTCCGATCAGTTGCATATGTTTTTTATATTTCTGAAATTTAATCTATGTTGAAGGATGTGAATTTGTTATTTTTTGCAAATAATGTTTAGAGGAAGCGCAATTGGATTTTCTTGAAATGTTGACCAAATCGGAATTTGAAGACATGTTTGTTTTCTTGTCATGAGTAGGTAGTATATTATATATAGATAGATTTATTTTTTCCGATCGTTCGGATGTGTTATGCATATTTTCCGGTGGACGAAATGGACAAAATTGAAAGGTGCTTAAAATTTTGGAATATTCAAATTTGAATTTTTATCGTGTGACATGAATAATCACCATTTATTTTTTGTGTGGCCAATTTGATATATTTATTTTTATTGTCGTAGTGGGTATATTTAAATTTGAATTTATTGATATTACAGCATTTAACAGGAAAAAGAAAAAAAAAGATGGGAAAAGAAAAATCTGACGCGTGGGCCCTCTGTGACGTCATGATGACGTCACAGTGGCCAGAAGAGGCTGGTTTGGCCGCGGCGGCGTGGACCTCGCCGGCGGCGCGTCACCGCGTCCTGGGACGCGAGCGTGCGCGCGGCGAGCGCGCCTGGTCGCGGGGCTCCCGTAGGCGGCGCCGCCCATTTTGGGTCGCCGGAGCGGCCGCGGCGGCGTCGATTCCGGCGATGGCGTGGCATTCCGGCGGCTGATCTGCGGTGAGGTGGTGGAGGCGGCGACGGCGGAGCTTCCGGTGGCGGTCGATTCGTCTGGGGAGGGCCGTGGCGTCGGCGGAGCGCGGCGTCGCCGGCGGCGACCTCGGGCCGTCGCGCGAGAGAGGAGGAGAAAGGGGGGGGGTGTGGCGGCGTTTTGCAGGGAAGCCCCTGTGGTTTCTCAAATTTGCAAATTAATCCTTTTACGTGCAAAGTTTAGGACTGTTCCACTATTTCCAGTGAGCGCAGGACGCTTTTTGTAAAAATGGCATGTTGACCGTCCAGTGGTCGTCCGATCCGCGATCGGCGGCGCGGAGAGGCAGGGCACTGCTGAAGCGCGCTACTGTAGATAGCACCTCGCATCTACAGTGATTGTCGACGTGGGCTAATCTGGGTCGTCCGTTTGTCTGATCGGACGGCTGTCGAATGCGAGTGACGTGGCCGGGTTCCTGTGAGGCTGAAACGCTCAGCTTTGATATATTGATAGATGCATCAGTTGTTTGGGACAAAGGTATGTGTAAACATGTCTACACTAGTATTGTAATGTAGGGAAATTTGCCAACTAGGTTGAAACCTAATCTTATCCATACACGAGTAGAATGGAATAATTTGTATTCTAGTACGTTGCAGTGGATGACTGATGCTTCAGCTCCTACCATTTTGTTTTGGCGCGATGCTGAAAAACCAGATTAGTCTCCCCTACACCTAACCGGCGACGATACTAGGGAAATTATATTCTAACTTGATAGGTTCAGCCAAATACTAGTCTACCGCACGTGACTGGAGCGATTATTTGTTATCTATTAATTTCATGTTGATAGCAGATGCTAAAACTTTGGGTTTTGCTTTTTTGTATCTATTTCAGGCGCTGCTTGTTGAGGAATCAAGTGAATTCCCCAAATTTGCTAATATGCGAACACTGTCATTTGGATGATTTTTTCTCGATGAAGGTTGCCTTGACGTCAAATTGGAGCTTTTAGGCAGCTTTATTCAGAATGCTCCTTGTTTGGAGAAGCTTAAAGTCTATTGTTGCATGGTACACTTATGTGCTATCTATGTTATCTATCTTGTCTTGCTTATAATTTGCCAAGCTGTCTTACATGAATCTTGTATTGCTGCCAAAAGCTTGAAGAATATTGTGAGATGGGATGGGACATCAAGAGGAAGAGCATCAATTTGCAACCGCATAATCGTAAGGTTTTCTGGTGTCCGAAGCTGAAGGTGGTAGAAGTCTTATATGAAGAAGACCATCATCACCGACTCGTCGAACTTTTGTGGGGCATTACGGCGAGGCTACCACATGCCAGCATCATACTCACCAAACTTTAGATAACTCTATGGTACTCTTCTCTTTGCAATGCTTCATTGGATTGGTGCCCCCAGGATATCGCAGGATTTTGATTTCTAGTGACCAGACATAGTGGTATGACAAGTCGCCGAAGTGGACCTGTGCACTGATTTTATCTATCATCCTTTTACTAGATCTTTATGTTTATAAGATCATAGAATGCTCCGTTTGGGTCGGTGTGCTCAGAGCATCATAAGATTTTGATGTCTTAATGCTGTTGTTCCATAGTGGTACGACATGTTAATTATGCCATCTACTATCGCCTGCTTTGAAGTGGATCTGTGATTTTATCTATCATAGATTTCATAGAACCTTTTATCTTAAGAATGTGTAATTGGCTGGTTAAGTTAGTAGTCTGATGGCCGTCAGCTGCATGTAGGCCGATACTGGTAAATGCAAATGTTGTAAATGTGCAGCAATAGTGATGACCAACCGTTTCTGGATTGTGCGGCCGATTTTGTCATCACTTGGCAGTACTCGGTACTCCTTTGTCTGGGAAGACTGATAACCGGATGTCCACACACACAACCATACTTATTGAGAATGTATCCCATCCGAAAGTTAAAACAACAAACTCCTACAAGTACCACTTAGGTCCAATTCTCTTGACGGCTTACAAGATAAACTGACCCCTTCCTAACTTCTCCCATCAGTTGTCGGGATTATTGTTTTGCAAATTCAAAGTAATAAGCAAAGCGGATTATGAGTAAAAAGAAAAATTGGGAGGGGGTGCAAAGCTAGATTATTGTTTTGGGCTTCTAGACTAATTGTGTGATAACTAGCCTAGAAATCCAAAGTAATAAGCAAAGCGGATTATGAGAGAAAATTGGGAGGGGGCGGCTTATCTTTAAGCCGTAAAAGGAACGTGCCTTTAAGCTTAAGCATAGTAAATCTATTACAAATCCATCCTTATGAGTAAAAAGAAGTTGTGACGCCACATCTGCAAGGTGGCACTCGCTACTCGGTATGTAGAGTCCCGCCTTCACAAGAAGCATCATGTATGGACCAATTGTTAGTCATATTTGTGACTTACAAACGAGTGGAGATTTCTTACTCCCGAGCTCCCTCTGTTTTAAAAAATTCAAAAATCATATTTCAAAGTTTCAAAAAAAATGTGAAAAGAATCGTGGATAATCTCAATGATGTATTTTAAAAATGTGTAAATTTTCAATTAGAAATACCTTGTATTTTGAGCTACACAAAAAGATAAATGTACATATCTGAGTATAGTGTTTCAAATCTCTAAGTTTTTTAAAAATTGTCATTTTTGTGTAGCCCATAACACAAAGAATTTCGCGTAGGCTACATCATGGACTACATTCAGAATTATTTTCATTTTATTTTAAGAGTTCTACTTTTTTATTTTTTTAAAACAACGGGAGCGCGCGGGAGCACAAATGACTTTCCACTTACAAACTCAACTTGATTCATCTCTAAGAAAATCTTAGCTTACTTGACTGATTGACAGACTTTTGCTTGAACAAGTCCATCTGAATGTTGGCTTTTGAAACCACTCGGGAGTGTCTTCCAAAATGGCATGGAAATGATTATCATTACTGTTTAAAAATCTCATATTGTCCACCACATAAATTACTGTATTGTTGATCGCAAGGGTGATATACTCTATGGCACCTCCACGCCGCCCAGGGATTTTTTTTTCTTTTAAAAAGAGAAGTTAAACATACAAACTTGCTCGATTTATCTCTAAGAAAACCTTTATTTGCTAGATGAACTTCTGCTTGAACGAGTCCATCTGAATGTTGGACTTTGAAACCACTTGGCATGTTGTCAAAAAGTTGCTTGGAAATGATTATCATTACTACTTCAAAATCTCAGAGTTATCCACCAAATAAATTATAATATTGTTGGTTGCAAGGGTGATACACTCTATGGCACCTCCACGTCGCCCAAGGATTTGTTTTTCTTTTAAAAAGAGAAGTTAAACATACAAACTCGCTCGATTTATCTCTAAGGAAACCTTTACTTGCTTGCTGAACTTTTGCTTGAACGAGTCCATCTGAATGTTGGCCTTTGAAACCACTTGGCATGTCGTCAAAAAATTGCTTGGAAATGATTATCATTACTACTTCAAAATCTCGGAGTTATCCACCAAATAAATTACAATATTGTTGGTCGCAAGGGTGATACACTCTATGGCACCTCCACGTCGCCCATGGATTTTTTAACTCTAAAAGAAAGAGAAGTTAAACATGGAAAAATAGAGCAAAACTTCAAAAAACGGACCACTCATCATCTAGACCCAAGACACAATTCGCCGCACATTACTCTGCTTGCTGGCATCATTCCTCATACTCTTTTCTGTATGGAATTGGCCCCCGGTAGCAGAAAGTGGACACAAAAAAGGTGAGAAACCTCAAGATTTCACGCGAAAACCTCGTCTAGTACATCATCGACCTGCAGGAGAGCTGACAGATCGGGGGCAGATCCCACAGGGAGTCGCAGGGATCGTTCCCGATGTCGAAGCCGTCGTCCTGCTCCTGGACCACCCCGCTCATGGCCGCACCGTTGGGCGACGCAGACGCAGAGGCAGAGTCTTCTTGCTTCTCCGTCCTCCTCGCGTCCGCGGTTACCGGGAAGTGAGGGTTGCCGGTGCCCAGCACGTGTCGTCCGCCGGCGAGTGGAGGGTTGACAGCGGCGCTGAGCGCTGCGGGCCATGGCTGCTGCTCGAGGTGTTGCGATGGCATATGGAGTTCTTCGCTTCCGTGGTTGATCCACTGGTAAGTCATGTGGTTAGAGAGGCTGGGACTCGGAGTGCGGTGATCGGCAGCTCCAGTGCCGCTCATGGCGAAGCTGATGCTCGAGCTCGTGCTGCTGGCGCTGACATTACTAGCGGCCTCGACGATGGCGCTGGCGTGGCGATACGTCGTCGTCCCGGAAGCGAAAGCGGTGGCAGTCTGCTGAGACGACGCCGGAGGCGGCACGGTGTTCTTCTTGAGCTTCTTGTGGGTGAGGAGTGTGCGGATCCTGGACGCGAGCGGCGAGTCCGGCTGCGGGGACGCCGGCGAGGCGGCGGCAGGGGCAGCGGTGGCGAAGTTGGTGCGCGTGTTGGAGCCCCTGAGGAGATATGCTGCCTCGTCGTAGGCGCGCGCGGCCTCCTCGGCAGTCTCGAACGTGCCGAGCCACACACGTATCTTGCGCGTGGTGTCCTTGATCTCCGCCACCCACCTCCCCGACGGCCGCTGCCTCACCCCCACGAACTTGCACTTGCTACTCCTCCCTTTCGCCGCCACCGCCTTGCTCGCCGGCGCCGCCTCATACAGGCACTGCCGCTGCTGATGCTGCTGGAACTGGAGCTCCATTGATCGAGCCGTGGTCTGAACTTCTTTTTTATCTGGTCCCTGGTCAGAACTTTTGCGAGAGGAGATAGCCGGTGTCTGAATTTAAGGTGCTGGGTTTTAGTAGTGCGGGCTTGCGATTGTTGTCATGGCGTGCATGTCTGTAATGGTGAGATCATTGTTAGTGGTGTTAGAGGGGGGCTGAGTTTTCTAAGAGGCATAGGAGGGTAGATGCTCAATCCTGTAGCTTATTTCGATGTTTGATGCGGTCGTAGTGGCTGGCATGTTTGTTCTCTGCCCTGGTTGACGATATCCATGTTTGTTTTCAGGCCGCGCGACGAGAGCTACATGTTAGTTTGAGTTTTTTTTTCCTGCTCCCTCTCCTCATCTCCTAAGATCCAGTTTATGGTTGCCCAACTCTATTCCTTACCTCTCTCTCAAAAAAAATAAAAAATCTATTCCTTACCGAAGAGAAGAAAGGATCATCACTACGGGAGAGCACAACGTTGCCGTGTGCTTACCGCTTTGCCGTGCGCCCGATATCGGGCACACGGAAACAAACAAGTTTGCCGTGCGTAGCACACGGCAAAGACCAGCACACGGCCTCGCAGACAAAATAGCACACGGCAAAGACCAACGCACGGTAAAGACTAACAAAAACACACGGCAATATCAGGCGCACGGGAAAGACCGAGGCCACGTGTCCGACCTGCCGGAGGAAGTAACGGAACCGTCACGGCAGTTCTTTGCCGTGTGCTTGGGATCAACGCACGGCAACGATTTACACCTTTGCCGTGTGCTGGCGCACGGCATAGATTAAACAATATAGTTTTGCGCAACGGCCCATCTGTCAGGGCTTCGCCGTGTGCTCAGATACGCTGCACGGCAAAGATTATGTCCTTTGCCGTGTGCATACACACGGCAAACATTTTTTTATTTAATTACCTTACACCCACTTCTAGTGCATATATATAAATAGCACATGCATGCTTCACCATGATTAAATTATATTAAACGAAAAATATGATCTCGCATAACACAACCAAGCAAAAAAAATCCACCGGCCTACCCCCTTTCGACTCCGGTCAAAGGGGTAGACGGCAAGTTTGACTTTTTTTCCAGCGGATCTAGGGTTTCACCGGAGAGGGGCTCCGGAGCGTCGGAATCCCACCAAAAGCTAGGTGGCTCCATACCATATGTGTACAAGTGTGTTGGGTGTTGTACATGTCCAATATCTCACTCCGGTGAGTGACCGGCTTCACCGGCATCACTTTCTCCATACCGAGTTCCTGGACTTATAGCTCGAAACTCCCACTTCGGGCGAAACGGGGGGAATCTTTGCAAGGGCTGGGGTGGATCTTGGTTTTGGGTCTTCCTATGTCCTAACCTAACACAACCAAGCAAAAAAATCCACCGGCCTACCCCCTTTCGACTCCGGTCAAAGGGGTAGACGGCAAGTTTGACTTTTTTCCAGCGGATCTAGGGTTTCACCGGAGAGGGGCTCCGGAGCGTCGGAACCCCACCAAAAGCTAGGTGGCTCCATACCATATGTGTACAAGTGTGTTGGGTGTTGTACATGTCCAATATCTCACTCCGGTGAGTGACCGGCTTCACCGGCATCACTTTCTCCATACCGAGTTCCTGGACTTATAGCTCGAAACTCCCACTTCGGGCGAAACGGGGGGAATCTTTGCAAGGGCTGGGGTGGATCTTGGTTTTGGGTCTTCCTATGTCCTAACCTAACACAACCAAGCAAAAAAATCCACCGGCCTACCCCTTTCGACTCCGGTCAAAGGGGTAGACGGCAAGTTTGACTTTTTTCCAGCGGATCTAGGGTTTCACCGGAGAGGGGCTCCGAGCGTCGGAACCCACCAAAAGCTAGGTGGCTCCATACCATATGTGTACAAGTGTGTTGGGTGTTGTACATGTCCAATATCTCACTCCGGTGAGTGACCGGCTTCACCGGCATCACTTTCTCCATACCGAGTTCCTGGACTTATAGCTCGAAACTCCCACTTCGGGCGAAACGGGGGAATCTTTGCAAGGGCTGGGGTGGATCTTGGTTTTGGGTCTTCCTATGTCCTAACCTAACACAACCAAGCAAAAAAATCCACCGGCCTACCCCCTTTCGACTCCGGTCAAAGGGGTAGACGGCAAGTTTGACTTTTTTTCCAGCGGATCTAGGGTTTCACCGGAGAGGGGCTCCGGAGCGTCGGAACCCCACCAAAAGCTAGGTGGCTCCATACCATATGTGTACAAGTGTGTTGGGTGTTGTACATGTCCAATATCTCACTCCGGTGAGTGACCGGCTTCACCGGCATCACTTTCTCCATACCGAGTTCCTGGACTTATAGCTCGAAACTCCCACTTCGGGCGAAACGGGGGGAATCTTTGCAAGGGCTGGGGTGGATCTTGGTTTTGGGTCTTCCTATGTCCTAACCTAACACAACCAAGCAAAAAAATCCACCGGCCTACCCCCTTTCGACTCCGGTCAAAGGGGTAGACGGCAAGTTTGACTTTTTTCCAGCGGATCTAGGGTTTCACCGGAGAGGGGCTCCGGAGCGTCGGAACCCCACCAAAAGCTAGGTGGCTCCATACCATATGTGTACAAGTGTGTTGGGTGTTGTACATGTCCAATATCTCACTCCGGTGAGTGACCGGCTTCACCGGCATCACTTTCTCCATACCGAGTTCCTGGACTTATAGCTCGAAACTCCCACTTCGGGCGAAACGGGGGGAATCTTTGCAAGGGCTGGGGTGGATCTTGGTTTTGGGTCTTCCTATGTCCTAACCTAACACAACCAAGCAAAAAAATCCACCGGCCTACCCCCTTTCGACTCCGGTCAAAGGGGTAGACGGCAAGTTTGACTTTTTTTCCAGCGGATCTAGGGTTTCACCGGAGAGGGGCTCCGGAGCGTCGGAACCCCACCAAAAGCTAGGTGGCTCCATACCATATGTGTACAAGTGTGTTGGGTGTTGTACATGTCCAATATCTCACTCCGGTGAGTGACCGGCTTCACCGGCATCACTTTCTCCATACCGAGTTCCTGGACTTATAGCTCGAAACTCCCACTTCGGGCGAAACGGGGGGAATCTTTGCAAGGGCTGGGGTGGATCTTGGTTTTGGGTCTTCCTATGTCCTAACCTAACACAACCAAGCAAAAAAATCCACCGGCCTACCCCCTTTCGACTCCGGTCAAAGGGGTAGACGGCAAGTTTGACTTTTTTTCCAGCGGATCTAGGGTTTCACCGGAGAGGGGCTCCGGAGCGTCGGAACCCCACCAAAAGCTAGGTGGCTCCATACCATATGTGTACAAGTGTGTTGGGTGTTGTACATGTCCAATATCTCACTCCGGTGAGTGACCGGCTTCACCGGCATCACTTTCTCCATACCGAGTTCCTGGACTTATAGCTCGAAACTCCCACTTCGGGCGAAACGGGGGGAATCTTTGCAAGGGCTGGGGTGGATCTTGGTTTTGGGTCTTCCTATGTCCTAACCTAACACAACCAAGAAAAAAAATTCACCGGCCTACTCCCTTTCGACTCCGGTCAAAGGGGCAGACGGCAAGTAAAAGTATTAATGCAAAAAAAAAAAATCGTTCTTTGCCGTGTGCATGCACACGGCAAACAGTTGTTCCTTCTTTGCCGTGTGTCTTCCATCGGGCACACGGGAAAGATCTTTAATTAAGTCAGCGCTCGGACCGCGATCCCCAATCGCTATCTCCACATTTCCCCCAATCGCGCGCGGGCTCCCGTGCCCTAGCTCCCGCCGCCGCCACCCACGTCGCCGCTGCCACCCACCTCGCCGCCGCCACCCACCTCGCCGCCGTCACCAGCGGAGGCGCCACCAACGAACCCGCCCTCGCCCCTCGCCGTGGAACCCGCCCTCGCCCCTCGCCGCGCCCTCGCCCCTCGCCGCGGAACCCGCCGCCGAACGAGCAGCCGCGGCCACCGAGGACCACTGCCTCCGGGAGCGGCTCCTCCTGCTGCTGGCCGTGAATCAGGGCGGCCGCCGCGCGCGCGTGCCTGCCGACGGCGCGGCCATCTGTTGCTCCCCGAAGACCACCGGCGGTAGAGGTGAGCAGTGGCGAATTTTTTTTTTGCCACCAAATGGACTCTTACTCTGATTTTGCTACAATTTCACATAGGATTCACATAGGATTTGGCATTTTTTTAGACAAAGGAATTGGTATACTTAGGCTACTGCTAGTTAATTTGGGCACTGGCGCATTTTTTTAGACAAAGGAATTGGTATAATTAACCTACTGCTAGTTAATTTGGGCACTGCCCAGCATGGGCTCGTCACATCACACATCCAATAAACAATCTAGACACAAAGGGGAAGGGGATGAAGAACTGACGCCTCTCCGACTCGCTGCTCGGTTGCTCCCATGTGTCTACTGGCAACTACGGAGTACTACGGAGTACCGAGGTTGGCCGGCGTGTTGAGCTAGGTGACAAATTTAGGACTTGGTCCAGAAGTGAGAAAATAGGTGTGAAATTCCAGGCTAGGGTTAGCAAGGAATTGTTTGGGCTGATTGAGGATATAGAGCTGATGGAGCTACCTTTGCAGGGCACAAATTCACTTGGAACAATGCTGTGTCAGCTGCTAAGTTAGACAGATTCCTTTTTACAATAGACTGGGGATTCAATGTTGTATACCTTGTAAATTGCACACTGTTTATATACCTCTTGTAATAGAGTATGTACTGGTGGTCTTCTTGATGATAAGTTACTGCACTAACTTTTATGCCATGTAAATTGCTATTTGTAAAATTGCCATGTTAATTGCTATTTGTAGAATCACCTGCACTAACTTTTATGCCATGTAAATTGCTATTTGTAAAATTGCCATGTTAATTGCTATTTGTAGAATCACCGGGAGCTTGTACTTATGAATGTAAATTGCTATTTTTTTTCCAGATGTCGTAGTTTCTCGCCAGCCACCACCGTCGGTCCCGTCGTTGCGGGGCTTCTTCTGCAGCTGAGGAGCGTCCCCTACCTTTTTCGGCGATTGCTCACGCTTCGAGGGTATACATTTTTCGCCTCTCTTGCTACATAGGTTTATTTTGTTCTAGATCACCAAGTCAGTCACGTAACCCGAGTCAGATCCCGTCCGGAAGGGTTATAAATTTATAAATATGCAGGATTGTCCATCTTTGCATATTTATAACCGTAACTCTTCCGGATTGTCCACGTTTTTGGACAACCCGAGTATGTGTAGATCGAGTCGTGTTCCATGTTCTACCCCTTCCTGAGACAGAATTTCGGCAGCACCTCCCTGTTGTTCTTCGGATGCACACCCTCTCGGCTTGACAAGCTCGAGACGTGTATTCTGAAGAACAGCGGGGAGGTGCTGCCGAAATTCCGTCTCGGGTCGGGGTAGAACATGGAACACGACTCGATCTACACATACTCGGGTGGGATAGGCCCCTACCTATTAGAAGTTTAGGTGAACCACCCATGCATGCTGTAAAAGATAAAATTTGGGCGTAATTAATCTGATGACATTGAATAAATTTATTATTATTACTTGCTGCATATAATGAAATGCGTCACTGTTGTCACCAAAAGAGCAGAAGAAGATGGCTGATCATGCTGACCGTGAGTGGATGTACACTGGTCGTGAAAGTAAAACAGTGATTAGCCCTGAATGGTTTATTAGGCTGGAAGAATTCTTGGATCAAGCATTTGTTGAGGGGAATGCTACCGCTTGGTGTCCGTGCTTTAAATGCAAGAACAACAGAATACACAATAGGGATGATATTGGATTAGATCTGGTTAAGTATGGTTTTGTGCCCGGCTATTATGTGTGGACCTATCATGGTGAGGCTGATCGTATCATAGAGGAGGCGGCGAGAGAGTCCGACAGCGACCGTGATACTGGGTTAGGAGGCCTGATAAATGACTTGCGTGATGCGCAAGGGGTGCAAGGGGAAGAGCAGCCAGAGGGTGCCGCGAAGGCCTTCTATGATATGTTGGAGTCCTCGGCTGCACCTCTTCACGCGCACACCCAATACAGACAACTCAAGGCAATTGGTGACATTATGGCTATCAAGGCCCGGTGGAACCTGCCTAGAGACTGTTTTGATGAAATTATGACAACCGTTGGTCGTTGGCTCCCTGAAGCTCATGTTCTGCCTTCAAGCTATTACGCGGCAAAGAAAATCCTCCGTGCACTTAACATGCCATATGAGCATATCCATGCATGTCCGGAGGGATGCGTCCTATTTAGGAAAGAATACGAGTTCGCCAACTACTGTCCCAAGTGTGGCTCCTCTAGGTATGTTGAGGTAGACGCAGGTGATGGTCAGAAGAGACAGTCTTGTGTCCCAGCCAATATTCTTAGGTATCTTCCACTCATACCAAGGATTCAACGACTTTACATGGATAAGGATACTGCAAAAATGATGACGTGGCACAAAGATGGGACAAGATTCAAGGAAGACGCAAGTCAGAAGAAAATGTTGATACATCCGTCGGATGGTGACGCATGGAAGAATTTCGACAAAATACACACCCCGGGTAAAGCAGACGAGGCACGGAATGTGCGAATTGCCTTGGCGACAGATGGGTTCAATCCGTATGGTATGACGGCTGCCTCATACAGTTGCTGGCCCGTGTTTGCTATCCCGCTTAATCTCCCACCCGGCGCTATTATGCAACGAAAGTACATGTTCCTGTCCTTGATAATTCCAGGGCCTGACTACCCGGGAAAAAATATGAGTGTGTACATGCAACCGTTGATGGATGAGCTGAAAGAAGCTTGGGATACGGGTTTCCGGACATACGACCGATCTACGAAGACACATTTCAATATGTTTGTCTGGTACCAGTACTCAATGCATGACCAACCGGCGTTTGGGCTATTCATTGGCTGGAGCGTGCACGGGAGGTTCCCATGCCCACAGTGCAAGAGTGCTATGAAATTCTATTGGTTGACCGCGGGTCGCAAGTATTGTTGCTTTGATCTGCATCGGCAGTTCCTTCGTGATGACCATGAGTTCAGACAAGACACCAAGAAGTTCACAAAAGATGTAGTTGTCACACACACGGCACCTCCCGTTTTGACTGGTAAACAGATACTTGCTGAGTTGAACGCTCTCGAGGAGGATCCCGAACATCCAGGTAAGTACAAGGGATACGGTGTGACACACGCCTGGACTCACAAGCCGTGCTTCTGGGATCTCCCGTACTTTCCGGATCTTGAACTTCCACACTACATAGATGTGATGCACACTGAGAAGAATATCGGGGAGTCCATTTTCGCTATAATGTTTGACATCCCCGATAAGTCGAGGGATAACATCAAGGCTAGGGTCGACCAAAAGGCGATTTGCGATAGACCAAATCTTGAACTACAACCAATTGGCGGGGGTAAGAGATGGAGGAAGCCAAAGGCCCCTTTCGTTCTTACAAGGGAGCAAAGGAAGGAAGCGCTCATGTGGATCGCCCTGTTGATGTTCCCTGATGGGTACGCGGCGAATCTTAGAAGGGGTGTGAAGCTTGATGCCATGAAAATCATCGGGCTCAAGAGTCATGACTACCACATATGGCTCGAGCGGCTACTCCCAGTGATGGCTCGAGGCTTCATCCCCGAGGCAGAATGGCGGGTGCTGGCGGAGCTTAGCTATTTCTTCCGCGTTCTTTGTGCTAAGGAGATATCTCCAACCGTGATTGATGAAATGGAAAAGGTGGCTCCGGAGTTGATATGCAAGTTGGAGGCAATGTTTCCGCCTAGCTTCTTTGTTCCTATGGCCCACATGATTTTACACCTCCCCACGGAGGCACGAATGGGAGGTCCCGTGCATGCCCGTTGGCAGTACGCATTAGAGAGACTGCTAAAGACCGTACGAAAGAAATGTACAAACAAATGCAAGATTGAAGCATCCATAGCTGAGGCATTCATCGTTGAGGAGGTGGCGAACGTCATCACAACATATTATCCGCCAGATGTTCCCACTATGCATAATCCAGTCGCTCGTTACAATACTGACGACCATGTATCCGAGCTTAGCCTCTTCAAAGGGAAACTGGGAACTTCAGGCGGCAAAGTGATGCAAAAATTGAGTCTAGAAGTGTGGTCCAATATAACCTTGTATGTCTTGGTAAACCTAGAAGAAGCATCCGAGTACCAAGGGTAAGTGCTATCTACGATAATTGTATCGCAAGTCATCATAAGTTTGTGTCTAACTTAACTTTCCCTCGTTTCTGTAGCGAATTCATGAATCAATATTGGCCAAGTGCCAACGAACCTTCCCCAAGCGAGGAGGACGATTTTCTCCGTAAGGGTGCCGGGAACGGCCAACCAAATTACATTGATTGGTTGCGAGCAAAAGTACTTTCTATTTCCCCTCCTTGTTAGTTTATCATCTCAATCCCGCCTTACCGGCGCTAATGCTTTCCGCTTGAACCTACAGGCTGACGTAGACCATGCAATGAACGAGGAGTTGAGAACCGTTGCCATGGGTTTTCACTATAAGGTCCTTAGGTACGACACGTACGACGTCAATGGGTATCGCTTCCGAACCCGTATCCACGAGGAGAGTCGGCCTAATCGAAAAACAACGAATAGTGGAGTGTTAACCGTATGCAATGGAGTAGAATACTATGGAGTACTTGAAGAAATATATGAACTACAATGGAAAAGAGTAGGAGGACCGCATCCTAAGGTCATTATTTTCAAGTGCAAGTGGTTCGATCCAGAGCATTATAGAGGAGTACCGGCTGTTGGGCTAGTCGAAATTAATCGAGAAAAGCTTTTGGATTGCCCAGATGTCTATATCGTGGCTCAACAGGCGACCCAAGTTTATTACCTCCCATACGCGTGCAAGATTGCTCGTTTGCGGGATTACGATGTCCCGTACAAGGTGTCGCCGTATGGTAAATTACCTATGCCAATCGACGATGATTATAACCCTCTCATAAACGCCGACACATATGAGGGAGAATTCTTCCAAGAGGAAGGTGGGCTCACAGGCCATTTCGTGATCGACTTGACGGGAGGTGAGGGCATGGAAGAAGACGTTGGCAGTGTCGGTGTCGACTCCGAAGAAGAGGTTGACGACATTAACGACTTGGCATTTCTCCAGCGATTAAATTCACAGAACGACGGTGGGGATACCGACGGTGATGACACACGTGATAGTGACGATGAGAGTGTCGCTCCATTGGCTAATGCTAGACCTCCAGATCCAGATGATCCCGACTTTGACCAATATATGTATGCTTCTATTTATTTTACTTAGTTTATTTGCTTAGCATGATTTCTATTTATTTTATTTGCTTCACATGCTTTCTATTTATTTCACTTAGTTTATTTGCTTAGCATGAGTTCTATTTATTTTATTTGCTTTTGCATTCGTACTAATCGGTTCAATGTTTGTCATTGCAGGCCACAGAAACATGGTAGGAGGCAGCTCATGCAGCGGGACAGGGAGAGGGGGCGGGAGGAAAGCAGGGAGGAGAGGGAGAGGGGGCACGACGAAGCCCCTCAACGCCGTGATCCAGGCGGTGGAGAGGAGGCAACAGGAGGAAAGAGGCGAAGGATCCAGAGTCGGCGGTTCCTCGAGAGGGACCGAGGGTAGGCCTCCGATGAGGAAGAGGAGGGGGGGTGGGGGAGGAGGAGAGGGGACAGTGGGGGAGGGGGGACGAGGGGAGGAGACAGAGGGAGGACGAGGGGAGGAGACAGAGGGGGAGGGGGGACGAGGAGAGGAGAGGGTGGAGATGGAGAGGGATGGGTGTGAGTCCGAGGTCCCGTCAGCTGATGGCTCCGATTCTGAGGAGGAGGGTTGTGAGAAGGAGGTGTCCAGTGACGTGTACCTGCGAGGTCCGGTAGCGCTCCCAAAGTCAGTCCCGCTAGCACAACGGCCTTTGGTTGAACCAAAGGGCTCTACGTAAGATGCACATTCTATTTAATATGTTTCTTACATTTTGAAACTCAAATCTCTCGACACATTCTAATTAACATTTTTGTTTCTCGGTTTTGCAAATAGGTTCAAGAAGCATGAAGATGGAGGGCGGCACATGGGGCACGTGTTTGGCTCTCTGATGAAGACCCACTACCCGGGGTTGGTGACACGCCCTACAACCGGTGAGGTCGTGCCAGCTACGCGGTGGGAGGACTACAAGCTTCGTTGTGACACCACCCACGGCTCTAAGTACGAGGCCGTGCTCCACGATTTCTGGGTAAGTCAACAACCACATTTCGTTTAGCACATCTCATCCTTTTCACTAACTTGCACATTCATCATGCTTAATTGCAGGAGTTCTTTAGATGCGAGGAGGGGAAGGAGGCAGAGTGCAGGAAGATCCTCATTAAGATGGGCGTCAAGAAGGTGACGGACATGATCTACGAGGCGCGTATCGCAGCTGTCGTCAGGATCGAGGCGGCCAAGGGGTTGTCATGCACAAGGGATAAAGCCATTTATAAGTACCCCAAGGCTCACGAGTATAATTCGGTAAGTGAGGCCTTTACATACATGCATGGCTAACACTTGAGTTATTCTTCATGCATACTAACCACATACTCCTTTATGTAGGTGAGGCCTACCTGGTGCGCCTCACACGCGGAATGCTGGAGGCGGCTGTCGGCTTGGTGGGACTCTGACGAGTGGAGGGCGATCAACGCTAATGGCAGGGCGAATCGGTTGGTCGTGAAGGCTACGCACCACCAGGGTAGCCAGTCCTTGGGTGGGTACGCCAAGTTATATGTAAGTGTTTATTTTTCACAAGTTCTTTATGCATGCTTAATTAGGCGGAACAAGATATGCTCTTCTAACCATATCACTTTTAATTGTAGGCGGCTCACAATAAGGTGCCAGAGCCTAACACGTACCAGGCGTACCACATGGCCAAGCTGGCATCCGCCAAAAAGGCCAAGCCGTATGATCCCGCTACTCCCAGCACCTCTTTCAACTTGCCCACAGCCAAACGCAAGGAGAAGTACGATAGTGCGCTCAAGGCGAGGGAGGGGGAGACCATTGACCCGAGCTCCCAGGACTTGGACCCGGTGCTGGTCATGACGTCAGGAGGAGGACTGAGGCACGGTCGGCCTGCTCTTGGAGCCAGCACCTTCCCTATAGAGATGGAGGGCCTAGCCAGCATGAGGGCTAGGTCTACGAGCTCCAGCCTGCAGATCCAGAGGCGCGACGAGCCTGCACGTGACCTACGAGCGGTTAGTTTCATTAAAATGATGAGTCCTCTAGTTATTTGCATGTTTTCGTTCTAACTAATGCAAACCATTTCATTGGATCAGGCGATGGAGGAGATGGAAGCACGGAACGCAGCCCTAGAGGAAAAGCACAGGCAGGAGACCGAGCAGACGAGGAAGGAGATGGAGGCGATGCGGGCACAGATGGCGGTCTTCGCGGTGAGTTTCATGTGCATAAGATACCAACGGTAGTCTACTGTTTCATTTACTAACCTTGCTTCTCAAAAATAATATGCAGAATATGTTCCGCAGCAACGGTATGATGGTTCCCGACATGGCACAGTTTCAGGCGATGGTGATTCATTCATCTCCGCACACCGTAAGTTCTCATGTTCAAAGTTTTTATGTCTTTTTACCATGTCCTTCTAACCGGTGCTAACCATCTAATTCTTCATGCATGTAGGTTGCCTCCTCGAACGGATCGCCCATGGCCCAGACACCCGGAGCAGCAGATGGAGCCCAGACACCCGGAGCAGCAGATGGACCAGCAGATGGAGCCCAGCCCGGAGCAGCAGATGGACCAGCAGATGGAGCAGCAGCAAACGCTACCCCGCCACCTTCAGCAGGCCGCCGGGTAGTTAGCTCAAACCCTTCAGCAGAAAACTTACTTTGATGCTCATTAATCATACATGTCAACTAGCAATTATTTGCACTACCCGTATGCTTAGCTTGTCATACTACTTTGTGCAATATGCTCATGTATGCCACAAGTACTTGTTATTTTTTCATGAATGCTAGTTCATTCATTCAGATGTACTTGTGTTGAATTCATGGATGTTGGAATCCTCATGCATTTCTATCTTTTTCTCATGTTTTAGATGGATTGGAGCTAGGAGTGGATGGCATCGATGGCATGATGACCGGGAGTTGCTTCGACATTGTTTTGTTGTGCTTCATTGATGTTGTCGGAGCGGCCTTTTGTCGAGCTACATTTGGACTTGAATAGGATACTACTATGTGATGTTTTGGACACTATGTGATGTTTTGGATGATATATGTGATATTTGGTGTGAGATATGTGATATTTGTGTGATATATGTGATTTTTGTGTGAGATATGGGATATTTTGTGTACTGTAATTATTCTGGAATTTTTGAACTGCAGGGATTGAGAAAAATAAAAATAGCAGGAAAATTATGGTCACCTTTGCCGTGTGCTTGCACACGGCAAAGAGTGCCAGAAATCCGGGCGCCAGATCACACAGGTTGACGACACGTGTCCCAGCGCACGGTAAAGAGGGAGCACACGGCAACGACGATAATTCTTTGCCGTGTGTACTGGTCCGAGCACACGGGAACGATGAAAATACTTTACCGTGTGTACGCGCACGGGTACACGGGGAAGACGGCTGCACGGCACCCGCCTGACAATCGGGTCCCACCTTCGTTCCTTTGCCGTGCACGGGCACACGGCAAATTTTGGACACGTTACCGTGTGCCGGCAGAGACGACACACGGCAAAGAGCCGCCGTCACCGTCCACCGTCGTCAAGCCGCTGCGGGTCCCACAGATTGTCTTCACCGTGCGCCCCGAAATTGGACACACGGCAAAGAGGTCTTTCCCGTGCATTTCTCCCCCGTGTGCTCGTTGCCGTGTGTGGCGCACGGCAAAGACGTTGCCGTGTGTTTTCCCGTCTTCGCCGTGTGTTTCTGGCACACGGCAATGTTCTGTTCTCCCGTAGTGCATGTCTCTTTAGGCACCTTTTCCTTGCCGGGTGTGGACCGAGGCTTAGCCCGGTGGTTGGGACGGGCTGATGCGTCCTGCCCCGCCTGGGTTTGAGTCTCCGCACACAACCCGGTATTGTGCACACCTTTCTCCTTAATGCGATGCCGAGGGGGCCTCTTCCCCCTTCGGTCTAATTTCTCTTTTCCTTGTCTGGATTGCTGCCCTTTCTTATGCATGTTACTGTTTGATACTTCCTTTGTTACTAAATATTACATGTTTTGGGAGTTCAATTGAACTCCCAAAATGTGCTATACTAGTAACAGAGTGAGTACAATTTTATTATTTGGAGGTCAATTTATACACTTAGAATGTGTTGTACAACACGGTGAGACACGCAGGGAGCAAGCTGGGGCCTTGCATCAGCAAGCTCCGAATCAGGCTACATGGTGCCCGTCGGAGGTGAGACAATGTGGGGGAGCCTATGGTAGCGTCCAGGGTGCATCACAGTGGCGCAACGAGACTAGATCACCCAGACGAAGGCGCAACGCAAGTACGGAGACACCACGTCCTTCTCGTGTGTTGTCGTAGGACAACCAACCTATATGACACGATTGCACATATGTCAAGTAGGCATGACCCAAAGTTTCTATACATACAACACGGATTTTTTTTTGCATGGTAATACGATTCTCATTGATAAATATAAGACGAGATACAAAGTACGTATACACCGATCTTACAGATCTGGAAAGATAGGATAAACCTATGTGACAAACCAACGTCTATCCATCTTCTTCGGCACCACCGTAGCAGCCACCAAGGAAAAAATAGACAGATCACCTTCTCACTCGAGCTCGACGCGGCTCCATCGCTGATCATCAGCTTTTCGGACCTCCAAAATAGTTTGCCATAGGACAAACCATTACGTTGAAAGAATCAGACCGGGGCAGCATGACCCCGGACACGCCATCGAACTTCAGCACTGGCACCCCCGCACGACGACGTCGGAGTAGTGAACCAGAACCATCAGCCTCCATCCACAAACCCACCACAAGGTGCATCATCTTCCAGCTGTCACCAGTGCAGACCACTGTATGCACGTACTCCTGGACGAATCCTCTCTGCTCCACCATGGCGCCGGAGACAACGCCGCAACAACGGGGACAGAGCAAGAGGAAAAACCCATCTGATGGAGTCGCCGCCGCCGCCTCGCCGACACCATCCATGAACCCTACAGCCACCGATCTGAAAGATCGGCAATCACACAGTGCCACCAACTCCGAGACGCCGCCATGAAGGACAACGCCGGTGTGGAAGTAGAGTTGAGGCAGACTTATTTGCCCGGGCGCCGCTCCCGCCACCCCAACGACGCACCATGCCAAAAACATCCTAACCCTAGTTACCATGCAAAAAAACGTGGTCCCCCTCCCTCCTGCCATCCTAACCTAGTTTTTAATTGACTCATGTCGCAATTTGTGATCTAGCTATTGGCTACATACTCACTTGAGTCCCTTGGATTACTAACTTAATTACTGCATGCGGGAAACATTTATTTAATTGCCTTCTCTCAATGGTTGCATGCACGCACGGCTACTACTTTTCTGTATAATTAGGCCATGGAGCAAAATCCGAGGTTTTCTTGATCTATGTGTAAATCTTCAAAAGCACACTCTTTCGCGGACGGAGAGAGTATGTGCGTGGAGCCTAATACTATAGCCATGGTTAATTAACTATAGGGGTTTATCTTGCCCATAATAATAATAATAATAATAATAATAATAATAATAAAAGATGTTTATGTTGTTGTGTTGTTAGCTCCAAGTCTCATCATCATTCCTATCTTTTGACGCTCACAATGTTCAGCAATTAGGTCCCAAATTTTATTGCGAAATGGTTTTATTCATCTCCTCATTGCAAGAGAATTAAATGATTTTACATGCGTGTAGTAGTAAACCAGCCACAGTTTTGTATGATATCCACATGCACGGTTGCTGAAATTTTACAAAAAGCAACCGGCTGGGAGCCAAATTATTGTACGTGTCGCTATTGTTAATTACACCTACATTTCTTTTTGAACATATAGACTCGAATTAATGCTTTCTTCCAAACCAACGAAGTATACAAGACTGTGCATCTCCTGCACCGCATTACTCTATGGTTTATTTCGGTTCAAATGCTAAGATTGATTAGTTTAACATATCAAGGCTGCATCAGAGAAGGGGGGTCGTGGCTGCATGAACTTTTGCCATTTGGCAGCGCCCCCTAGGCCGGCTCATGGCTTCAAGTTCAGGTGAGAACATGGATGCTTGTAAGAGATTATATTAAACCTTGATGGTATTCTTAAAGAATGGACGAGGTGGTTTTGCCCTAATTAATCTTTTATTCTATCATCGAGGTGTGGCAATGTGGCGGCATCGACATGCATTCTTTTTTCTGTGGTATTTGACTCAGCTTGTCCTAATGTTGCCCAGGGATGTTTGCTTATGCTGAACCGTTGAAGATTCTGCGACAAATGTTTGATACTGGAAAGGATCAGGCCTGATCATGTTTCTGGGAAGTGGTAGTCAAGTAAGGAAGAAACGTAAACAAACATGCATAAACGTAATAAAAGTGTGTAAACGTTGGACATAACTAGTTTAGTCAACATCGAGAAATGCATACGTCAATGTTAGTGGAGACCATTTTCTCTGGCAAAGAAGGAAGGAAAGGCAGATAGAGCTCAAAATACCTTAGAAACAAAACATTGTCACAAGTGACTGTTAAACAAACCGATTCACAGTTTTGGAAAGGCATAATGAGAGTTAAAGACGATTTCTTTCGAAGAGGGTCTTTTAAGTTGGGCAATGGTCAAGCAACACGCTTGTGGGAAGATACATGGTTAGGAGAAACACCTTTGTCCGAACAATATCCACAGTTGTATAATATGGTGCGCCGCAAAAATATGTTGGTTGTCGATACCCTCACACGACCTACTGTGAAGGAATTCTGGGGGAATTTAACTGGGAGCAAATGGGACGCTTGGATGCACCTACTTCATCTGCTTATGTCCATATAGTTAATAGATGAATACGATAACTTTGTTTGGAAACTTAATGCTTCAGGAATTTTTACGATAAAATCAATGTATGCAGATTTTTTAAATGGACATATTGTTTTCTTGCGAAAATACAAATGGAAATTAAAGGTGCCATTAAGATTTAGATCTTCATGTGGTTCTTATATAACAATGTTATTCTAACAAAAGATAATCTTGCCAAGCGTCAATGGAATGGGTGTAAAAATGTGTGTTTTGTGAGTCTGAGGAGTCTATTAATCACTAATTTTTTGCATGCCCCTTTGCTCATATGATTTGGACTACGGTTCAGTATGCTTTTAATATTGCCCCACCTGCAAATGTGACGAATATGTTCAGTAAATGGCTTAATGGGGTTGAAGAGAATACTAAAGCAAAAAATACGAGTCAGGATTTATGATGTTATATGGTCTTTATGGAAGTGTTGAAATGATATCATTGTTAACAAGCGCACAAATATAAACTTCTTACAAGTTATCTGCTCAGCTACAGACCTGATCCATGAATGGTCTTTCCTGCTACCGGAGGCGCAAAGGGTGTCCATGGATTTCGGATGTTCCCGACTGGAGATGGTCGGACGACATATCTACTACCAGGGTGGACCACGGCTCCCTAGGCGTCTTCAAGATGTTTAGACGTTTTACGCTTTTATTATTTCGCTGGCTGATTTACTTTCCACTTTGTGTGACCATTGAGATGTAAACTCTGAATTCTTCAACTTTGCAATAAAGAAAGTTGTGTGCATCAATTGATGCAGAGTCTGGGGCTTGGCTCCCATTGTGAAAAAAGATAGAGCTCATAATATGATGGGTGTGCTCGGCGTCCTCTCGGGAATGGATCGGCGCCATCCTCCACCTCGCACGTCGTCGAGTTGTGTCGAGCAGAACAGTCAGATGGGCTCGGTGCCACCCACGAGCGGTAGCAAACACCCCCACGCGACCCCAACAGCAGGGAAACTCCGGCGAGAGACCGTGATGGTGGCAGTGCGTTCTTCACCTGGCAACACGCTTGGTCCCAGCTCTGCTACATCGGCAGTGGTATAACCCAAAAATCTTACCCTTATTTGTTCCATTTTGATGATTCGGGCGCCCGGTTGAGATGACCAAGGTTGTTTGTGATTTTTCTAACTTGGCACTACAATTATGTTATATTAATTGATTTGTTTGAAATAATTCTTTCTATATAAAGATTGACCTGCATATACGGCAGTCATACAAGTCCTGAATTCTCTGAACGTGTCACTGAATTGTTAAGCAGGGCGTCACATCACATTGGATCACCTAAGAGCATCTCTAACGGCTAACCTATAATAGGGCACCATTTTTCATTATAGGGCACCATTTTTTGAGTTTTAGGGCACGAAAACGACCATCACTTTACCGACTGACCTATGATAGGGCACGACATGCTCCAACGGCTGCCCTATTTTAGGGCACGACTGCCGCGTAACACCCTTCTTTTTTACAATGTTTTTACACATCTGCATACATATATCAAATAAATAATATGAAGGATGATCTAAAATTAATTCAAACAAATAAAGATTAAATAGTACTTAATTATTGCATCAAAATACTAATTGTTCATCAAATGGTTCATCAAGTTATTTTGTTTAGCAATTTTTCAGCTAGCTAGTAATCGTGTAAACCGATTCGTTAGCTAGGTAGTAATTTTTGTTTTGCAATTGCAAAGCACGAGCTGCACGAGGGCGGCAGATGCAGAGCTAACAAAAATTTCAGCTAGCTAGTAATTTTTCAGCTAGCAGAGCTACACGAAGAGGCGCTGGTGGCGGGAGCGGCCGCGGGGCCACGACCATCACCCGAGCTTGCCCGCCTCCTGCTCGTCTTCCACCACGCCCGTCTCGGTCCAAGCTCGCTGTCACCTGAGCGCCTCCGGATCGAACGCCCATCCGTCGTCGCCGCCTGGAGTCGCCGCCAGGAAACTCGCCGCCGTCATCCGGAATCGTTCCGCGGCCACCTGGATTCGCATGACCTCCGCCCGCCGCCTGGAGTCACATGCCCGCCACCACCCACGCATCTCCACCCAGCTCCATCGGCCCAGCTCCATGGCTGCCTCCTTGGCGCGGCCTAGCTCCACGGCCGGCGACGGAGGAGCTCGCCGGGACAGCAGGGATGCTCAGGGGCGCGAGGAATCGGCAGGGGACGTCATCGGAGAGCCATTCGGTGAGCGGCGGCGCGGGATTTCGCCAGATTTTGGTCAGAATCGACCGGCCACGGTGGGGCTAGAAAGGGGATCGGGAGGAGATGAAACTTCCGGATGGCAGTTGGGCTGCGCGCGGGTGGGATATATTTGAGTCAAAATGAGCTTTGATGTATAACTTTTAGGCCACGGAGTATAATAGGGCAGCCGCTGGTGGACATTTTTTGCCGTTTCGTGACCTATAAGTTAGGTTTTATAGGGCACGACCGATTATAGGTTAGCCGTTAGAGATGCTCTAACACCTTGAAATGATAAGGATGCCGCCTAGGGGGTGAATAGGCGATTAATTTTTTTCCGGTTTAGACTTGATAAATGCGGAATAAAACTAGGTGTTTTAATTTAACAAGCATAGAACCTAAATATACTAGGTTCACCTGTGAACCAACAACTTATGTTAAGAAAGACAAGCAATAATGTGATAGCAAGATGTAAGACTTTAAGCACGAAGGCTATCACAATGTAAAGTGCATAAGTAAAGAGCTCGGGTATAGAAATAACCGAGTCACGTGGAGACGATGATGTATTCCCGAGTTCCTCCTTTTTATGGGAGTACGTATCGTTGGAGGGGTGTGAGTTTCAAACTCAAACGCCACAAATGGCCTCACCCTATTCTCCGATGAACCTTGCCCAAATGCTCGGTTCACCTTCCACTATCGGAATCCTTCAAGGCGAAATCTGGAGCCTTTACAACAATCTTGAGGCACAACCCACAAAAGGATTAGAGCTCCCAAGTCACCAACAACCGTCTAGGGTCTAACGACCCAAGAGTAACAAGCTCACCCACTTTTACTTCCACGAATCTTCGTGGAGAGTACAAACCGATGCACAAAAGTAAAGACAAGAACACAAAAAGTGCTCAA
Source organism: Poa pratensis (assembly GCA_947311845.1). Lineage (NCBI taxonomy): Eukaryota > Viridiplantae > Streptophyta > Magnoliopsida > Poales > Poaceae > Poa > Poa pratensis. Next base: position 49,794,364 of record CAMZMU010000128.1, read on the forward strand.
GTCTTTCACTCCCAAATCCCACCAAAAGCAACTAATGCTTGTGGGGGGAGAAGATAGGAAGAACAAAGAAGAACTCAACAAATGGAACTCCAAAATCTAGATCCAAAGGGTTCCCCTCACTTAGAGGAGAGATGGATTGGTGGAAATGTAGATCTAGATCTCCTCTCTCTTTTCCCTAAAAAAGGAACAAGAATCATTGGAGGGATTGAGAGAACTCAAAACTTTAGAGGTCAACAATGGAGGAGGAGAGAGAGCACCAAAACTTGGGAACCATTGGGGAAGAAGACCCTTAAATAGGTCCCATCAAATCCAACCGTTGGGGGCAGTTTTTCCTGCGTGGGCCGGAAGTTCCGGTACTTACCCCGGAACTTCCGCCCCTTCCGGACCTCCGAAAAATGGCTAAGTCCCTTAACATTTCGGTACAGGACTTGGGCCAGAACTTTGGCCAGAACTTCGTCCGGAACTTCCGGGGGCCGGAATTTCCGGCCTCTAAACCAGAACTTCCGCCCCTTCAGAAAACTACAGAAACATCAATACGAAAACGACAATATTTTGATCATCCGAACTCCGTTTTCGATGTTCTTGGGCTCGTTGTAATCACAACGAAGAGCTCTATAAGATCATGCAAAGAAACATCATAGTTCAACAAGGAAGGATAAAACCAAATGTAGAAAGGTAAACCTTCTCTAAAAAAGAACAACCGGTAAATCCTCCAACATCAAAAACTCAACAAGATATTCATATGAAATCCGTTTTTGATGAACTAGAGCTTGGTATGGAGATGAACACAATCTCTAAATCCTCACATGGATAAAAACCAAATAAGAACCAAGAAAGATGATATGCTAAGTATGCAAAGGTTTGAGCTCTCCACAAAGATGCGATCAAGTTACTCACTTGAGAGCCCCTCTTGATAGTACGGTATCTATCCTATAACCCGGTCTCCGAACTAACAACATAAGACCGGTAAAATAGAAACCCTACCAAGATCATACCTTTGCCTTGCGCATTCCACTTGAGTTAGATGATGACGATCTTGACTCTCTCAAGTTAGAACACCTTTCTTGATCATGCTTGCTAGCACATGCTTGATGAAGACTTCTCCAAATACTTCCCCATACACCATTATGGGAGAGTCTCGCTTAGCTCCGTCTTCATGTATCCATTGCAAGTTTCAATCAAATGATATCTTCGAGATGGATCATATTAAACTTGCAATTCATCTTCTTCTCTTGACATATATGATGGCTTGGAGATAAACATGAATGTTCCCTCAATCTTCTTTTCCAAGCCACACTTTACCATGTAAGATTCTAGAGTCCAATACATGAACTATAATCTTTTCCTATGGACAAGATATACAAGAATATCTCAATGCAAACATTAGTCCATAAGGATTGTCATTAATTACCAAAACTACGCATGGGGGCAACATGCACTTTCACACCTTTGCTTAATAAGATTGCAGGCTCGATCTCTCGCCCCGTATAACTGATTTTATTTTTGGCCCACCCTGGAAATTGATAAAATGGGATTTATCCTATCGAGTAGGCCGAACGACAGTGGTGGAGAAGGTTCAACTCATTTACCCCAATGACTTGGGCCAAATTCGTCTATGATGCTTCGCGATGAATCTGGCCCAAACTTGCTTATTTTCAAACTGCGACCCACTTACGCACAATGATCTGTGCCAAGCTGCCTATGACGGACACGTGAAAGCGCACTTACACGAAGAATGTGACCCAAACCCGAACTACACCGGCCTAACGCGATATTGACAACGAGGTACATAATCTGGTCCAAACCGGGTTTTTTTTGTAGTTCCAGCCCACTTGACCTTTATGATCTGGCCCAATCTTCGCTTATATTGGACACGTGGAAGAGCATGCGTGAAAATGATTGGCCCATACCTAACATGCGGGACCCAGTTATGGTGAACTGACAACATGGGAGTAATATTTATAAAATTATTTTTCCATATACTATTTGTGAAATTTGTAATAAATAAACTAATATTTAGAAAAATTATACAACTTGCTTACAAAAGGAGGGTCCCACGACTGACAGGTAGGTGCGACGTGATAGACCGTAGTAGACACGTGAAAGAGCACATGCGTAAAATCTTGGTTCTGCAGCTGACATGTGCTCCCATATGTGTCTGTTCGAGTACACGTGCGAAACAGAGATTGTCTAGCCATGACCCGTCGGTCCGGTTAAGACATCTCTTGCACTGAAAAGTGTGGGTCCCAGTCTGACACGAGGCGTGGGCGAAGATATATGTGAACACGGACTCCAAATTGGGTGGGGTCCATCTGTGTTGGCTGTCGAAACAAAATGGTCTGTGACGATTTACGTCCGAGCGTGTTTAGTTCAGCTCGACAAGTAGCCTGTGACGTCAAGCCGTAGAGGTCGGTGAGGTTTAGAGCTTTTCATCAATATTTTCAGGGCAAGCGGGCCTTGCTTGTATCGGTGACGAGAAAAACCAAAACGAAAATAGGCATGAGTCACCCGTTGGCTATACCCCTATTCATTGTCGTTCGATTCATCATTGAGATTCGGGCAGCCGATGCACCTATCCTAGCTAATTAGAGAAGCCCCTGCTAATAACCTGACAATTCTGAACACATGCACCTGCTGTGAACAGCCGCCATACCCGGAGGTAGCTGCACTTAGTAGCGCGTCTGTTAACAGTGATTTCGGTCAAAGACCTTTTGTTGTTTTGATGGGCAAAGACCTCATTAAAAGCAGCTACCCTTCAGATGTTGGAACGAAATGTTCATATAGTTTTTGGCAGCATTGAGAACAAGCAAGAGGGAGCTCATTTCCCCCCACCCTTTCTCTCTCCTCCCTCGCCCTCCCGTTGAGAGTCTCCTCTTTCTCCCGAGCTCCCCTCTGCCTCAACTCCGGCGGCGCCGCCGCTTGGAGGAGAGATGGTTGGGCGGCTCGGTTTGTACAGAGTAGTTGTAGGTGTTGCGGCTGTTTGCCGGACTTGGGCTTGATGCCCGTAGCTAGGAGCGGGGTGCTAGATCGATCTGGCCAGATCTGGTGCCACCTAGGGCTTCTGTTCATCGTCCTGTTGCTCGGGAGGTTCGAGCTGGGTGCGCTGGAGAGGACCGCCGCCTCCTTTAATAAGGCCGTGGCTTGTGGCCGCTGCTCGCTGCTGCAGAGTCAAGCAACTCCAAAACTCCCTCTGGCCGGCCATGGTGGCGAGGGAAGGGAGTGGACGGGTGAGTTGACTTCTGCATCTTTTTGGTATGGTCACGATCTCGATGCTGCAGAAGGTACGAAGCGTTTTCCTCTGGCCGGCCTTGGTGGCGAGGGGAGGGAGGGCTTCGAAGTTCCTTTCTGTGCATCTGATGTGTGTGTGGGCGTTCTGAGTCTGGCTGCCGATGTTGGGCAACTCCATCTTCTTGGTTGGCGTGGAGCGAGCAGGGAGAAGGAGCTCGTTTCGGCTGCTGCAGACGGATCCAGTGCGTCGGGTACGAAGCTGCTTCCTGATGAACACTACATGGTGGCCTTTGACTGCTGCCATGATCCTTGGCCAGCAAGGTGGCCTGTTCAAGTTCAACCTCCGGTGTGGAGGCCCCAAATCAACAGATCTGTGCTGGCGCTGCACTTCTCCAACATCCCAAGTGGCAAGTTCCCCGGTGATGGAGGAGAAGGCCGGCGACATGATCTGCTCAATCCCGTCGGTGGAGGAAGAAGAAGGCCAGGACCTGATTGCTTTTTTAGCTTTTGTCCTAGGATCTTCTTTGTAATCTCTAAGGACCATGTTGTAGTTTCTTATTTCTTTCAGGTCCTCCTTGTAATTCCCACCGTTCTTTAATGCAGCTTCGAGACCTTCGTGGCCTCACCCTTGTTCAAAAAAAAAAAAAAAAAAGAACAAGCAAGAGCGCACCCCTGGGCGCCTCCCCAGCCTATCCACGTGTCACTCTTGTTTTGTCCTTTTCGAGAACGATAGGAACGTGGAGCTCGCGGGCTGGGCGCTGGTTTTGCCTCGCTGTACTCCTCATCTATTTGTACTTCACCGGTTTGTACTGCATCCATTTGTACTGCACATCCTTTTCTCATCGGTTGGACTCGCACGCACGCCATCCCACCCAAGATCTCTTGCGCTGCCGCTCTCCCTCGCCACCCCTTCCTCCCTCTCGCCTGAAGAGTGAGATCTTTGGCTGTGCCGTCGCCCGATCTTCAGCCCCTCCGGTGTTTGCTTTGCAATGGAGGGATTTGGTTGAGGTATGTGACTTAATTTTTCTGTGATTTGGATGGGGCGGACAAGCTCCCGTGAGGCCTGGATAGGATGCAGGACTGCAGGGGTGGGGATTGGTGGAGGAGATAGGAGAGGAGGCACCTGAGGGAGAGGCGACGGAGTGGCCGCTGCACCGGGTAAGAGATGGAACGGCGGCGACGGCGGCGGGTCTGTGGTGGCAGCGGCGACGGCGGGCGGGAGGATCTCTGGGGCTATCCACGTTGCACACCTGGCGGGCACGGGCTGGGCATCGCTCGGAAGGATTTGGCCTTTCTTCTCGTCTCGCTCATCCTCATCGGAAAGCCCTAGCCGCCACACCCCGCGCTCTGACTCGTGACCCTACGTCCTCCCGCAGCCCCGCTCCTCGCCTCTTCCTCTCCGCCGCCACCGCCGCCTCACTGGCCACCACATCCTCCCACGCACCGGGCCGCGATTGGAAGGGGAATCTGCACACCGACGCCGGCCGAGCTCCGCCTCATCCACCCGCCCCTCTTCGTCGCGCGGTCTAGCAGGTCATAGGCGTTCACACCGCCACCGCTGCCGTCTCCGCCCTACCAGAAGACGACGCCCAGCGTCCCAGGACCCGAGGTAGTCCCTCCCTTGCATCCTCTGCTCGTTCCGGGCTGACCCATTCGCGATGGTCAGGGCGGCACTGAGATATATTACAACGTATGCTCTCTAGATAGCAATTAGTTAACAGGTTGATGGACCTTTATACACATGGAAATAATAGGTGGTATTCTACGGATTATATTTTTGTCTTATGCTTCTTAAATCAGGTCGGGATGGCAAGGTGAGGTGAATGAACTTTGTTCTTTTTTTAAGTGTTTCAGTTTGATCATATATTGCAGGGCACTGATTTGTTGCTTGTGCTTATTCTACTGCATCCTTGAATGTGCATGTTGATCAGCTATAAGATCAGAAGTTAATTTGCCGGAGGCATCCATTTGACTGAGCCAAGTTATGCAGGTACATCAAGTTTGACGCCTTCACTACTGCAGCCGAGAGAGGGCTGTCAGTCAAAAGGATTGTTAGCTGCATAACTATGCGGGAGATTCTTGTTCGTGCCGTTGGCGATGATGCTATAAGGAGCGATCGCCATGTAGTTGATTTCACAGACGATGGCAACAAGGTGAATAAACACTTGGGTTTAGTGCCCATCTCAGTAGAAAATTGGCTTATAGAGAACTATAATGTTTGTACAGTTTACCAAAGCAGTGCAGGTTACTGCCATACTGGAAGATGGGTGGAAATCTGAATGTGGTCTTTTGGTTCGTGCAGATGGCATATGGTCAAAGGTGATGAGTTACTTGTCTTGTCAAAACGGGAGCAAAGTTGACCTGATTGAGGTTTTTCTAGGAGCCTAAATTGAGATTTTGTTAAACAGCTAGGTGAGGAAGTCGCTTTTGAGGCAAACAGAAGTATCTTATTCAGAATACACTTGCTACACCAGAATTGCCATCTTTGTGCCTCCTAATATTGACACAGTTGGGTATGTAGCTACATCCAACAATGAGTATTGTTGTTTCTTCTGTTAGAAAATACTAACGCTGCTCATCTTTTTCTCTTGAACGTACCGTGTGTTTCTTGGTCACAAACAATATGTCGTCTGGTTAGATGTATGTGATGGTAAAAATGCAGTGCTGCATATTTTAGGAGGAATCTGCTGGTGGTACTGATCCTGAAATTGGTGAGCGCTGTAACACAAATTTCAGCTGAGCATGTTGCAGTCCTCGACCATCAAAAGTTGCAGGTTCATTAGCGCTCATTTTTCATACTTCAGATACTTTTCTGAGCACATATTGGCAGGTGAGCATATGCAATTTATATTGTAGGATGGGTCTCATAAGAAATGGCATCGTGGAACATTAGCAGAACTTACAATGGAGCACATCCACTGTGGGATATCGATTTTGTGCAAACTTAAATGCTACCTAAAACTAGAAATGATATAACCCAAATGCTATTTAAAAGTAGAACTGAAGCAGCGGATCTACTTCAGTTTCCTTCTTCTTTAGTTCTACGTTTATTGCCAGAAATTGGTGTATTTAGCTTTGTACTATTTTATTACACCTAAATAAAAGTTTTGGCTTCGAAGCACAGACGGTGCTTTTATTTATGCAGGGAAAAGTGCAATGCACATCATGAATTGTTGCATATCATGAATTGTTGCAAGAATCTATTGGATTTATTGCTCTTTCGCTGGCCAATGGCTGAGTGATATTGCAGTCCCAAATTGTACTTCTGGATAATTTGGGTGGCTCATAAGAGGTAGACTAGCTGACCTTTGGGTGTGGCGACGACATCACGGAGTATTTGGGAGTCAGGGATTCTCCTGGGAGAAAACTATGAAATGCAGGATATCACCGACATGGCAACTCGTGTATCTCTTCGGTTATGTGAGTACAAGTTCTATCATACTTGGAACTTTAGTATCTTTTGTTAAAGGTGATCATCCTAAAATAGTTTTACTTGGTTCTCCCGTTTCATGGTCATGTTGTTTTGCTATCTGCGGCTATAAGGTGATTGTATAGATGGTTACATATGTATGTTAATCATCTTTGGAGTGACTAACTGACAAAATGGTCACTACATTGGTGGCCAGGTGAATATCCCCTAAAATGATGTATATATACTCATAGTATTTGCAGACTTGTTCTGATATGTTCATGATCGATAAGTGCACATAATCATTCATACGCTTGAATGCCATGACAATAGCTATATAATAGTAGGTCAGCAATTGCAATGTCAAAGTAGAAATACATTATTTGGGTCATGCAATATAATGTATTTCTCTTTTATTTTCTTTGTGGCAGGTCTCGTCACAGTTACTCCTTTTGACTATGATTGTTTTTCTGATATATGCAGGTTTGACCCGATTTATGTGATCCGAGACAAGGCCGACTAACAAGTCATAGATGTCTGACCAAGTATATTGTTACAATTTATTTAGCAGATTCAGATGTTTATATGGCATGTTCTGCTCTATATCTTTTGATAGGGCAAATTATAGCACCAACTTTTATGTGCTACTATGGACGTGTAGAAGACACATATCATTTTCTCATGTTAGGACTACACCTTCTAGAGTAACAAAGTATCCTTCCTGTTTTACCACCGAAATATTATTTTAGATCTAATAGTAGCACCAATTTCTATTAAACTATTTAATTTAATTGATTGCTACTGCAAAGCTGACAACCAACTCGGTGGCATTTTGTGTTTTGACAATCTGAGACCATTTGGAACTTCAATCCATTTATACTCTAAGGAAGATCATCTATCAATCCATGGGAGTGAGAAAGGCCAAAATATTGTAGCACAGATTTTCACATTACATGAGCTCACTGCTGCAGTTTGGAACTTCAGACAAGATTGCATGAAGAGCGAGGGAGTATTTTGCTACATATGTGAATGAGAATGGGCATGTTAATCTTCCAAATTTATAGGTTTTACTAGATACACATATTTTTTTCTCAGGTTTTGACTGATCTAGCAGAAATGTAGAGTTAGACCAAGTAACTTAATGCTGGTACTTATTGTATATTTTCTTAACTCCAATATATGTTGCTGCTGTGAATCAACTTGATTGTATTGGTCTCAAGGAAATAGAGAATGTTTGGTTGGTTCCTTATGGTCAGTGTATTGCATTACGCCGATTTTTCAATCCAATCAATTACTATGTTGATGGTTAACAATGCATTCTAGATTAGCTGTTTGTGTGATGATTTGGATGCACCTGACCGGCTAGGAGGCGCCCCAGCCTCTAGTATATATGGAGTATGACCCAACTAGCCACCCTCAGGCTCTCACATGTTACAAAAGTAGTTTTTTTTTGAACTGTAGAACAAAAGTAGTTTAGCCCACGGCTTGGGGAGGCGGCGATTTGGGTAGCGGGTGCCCAATTTTTTTTTTCCAAATGTCAAAAATTCAAAAAAAAAATTTGCATGTAGTCCAACATATTTCAAGTCAGCAAAAAAATTGGCATGGTGAATTTTTTTTTTTACAACCTGTGCAAAAATGACAAAAATCTGACATACCAAAACGTATATGTACGCGTCCGAATTTGTCTTTTTTGTAAAGGTTGCTAAAAAAGTTTTTTCACCATGCCAATTTTTGTGCGAACACACCATGTTGTAAACTACATCCGGATTTTTTTTCGGAATTTTTTGACATTCAGAAAAAACCAAAAATAAAATACATAGTGGGAGCATCTAGACCCCTGAGCCGTTATGGATTTCCGACGGCTTGGCGGCAAGTTGCATCACCAGGCAGCCCTTTCGAAGGTAGTTCTTTCATCTGACCAATTGTTTTTTTTCGAGACTTACTTTGTTGTGTCCAACATTTTGCGTTGATAGCGTTTTTCTTGGTCAGATGGTGAAGAGATACATGAGCAACAAGGCAATCGTTTTGACTAGTCTAATTCTCAATTGATGTGTATGGACCACTGAGAGAAAAGGCATCACCAGCCAAATTAATTTCGGCATGCTCCCTGCTGCTCTTGTTGATTAAAACAACTCTTTTGCTTAGGCATGCACACTGCACACATGACACGTTTGTTTCTTTCTTCACCTCCTCCTTCTCTAAAGTACTACTGTACTACTGTATGTTAGAGCCATGGCTCATGTCGGAGCCGGCGATTAGTGCTGCCAGTCGGCTCGAAATATGATGCCACTTTCGAGGTGGTGTGCCGTGTGCGCCTTGGCCTTGCTTTTCCGCCTAGCTCGGACAACATCTCATGAATAACCAGGAAACGCAACCAATAAATAAGCCTAGAGTCTGCTTAGTTCATCAACATGTTTAACCATCCAATGTCGACGCCAAGCTTTAATAAAGGTAACAAGGAGAAATGTTGACACGGTATTACTAGCATCAAATGTTATTTTAACTATTCAAGGCCATGCGAAAGTGTGTCAATGGCACCAGCTCATGCATGCATCTGAGCATCCACGCTATGCACATTTAGACACTGACGCATGAAGCATGCTCACCTGCGGGTCAAAATGTACTGTGTAGTCGCTGCCCATGTGTGAGCCACTGCCTTCGGTGCACGCCTTGTAGCAAATAGTAACGAGTCAGACATCCGACACTGGACAGTCACGACGCCAGACAGCCTGCTGACGTAAATCGCACTATGTCGACGGAGATTTAGGGTAGTATAAGCACTAATTACATGCATTCCGACAGTTTAAGCAGCCACTGGGACAGTGCTGACATACATGACCGAATCTTGATGACCGCATCTAACGGCAGCCAGTGGGGTGGTATAGCCAACGGGCGACCAAAAATTCACTCTAAAACCAAAATCGTCCTAATGAGTCACAATTAGTCACAAAATCGCTATCCCTGGTAATGAATCCGTCTTAGATCGGCCAACATGTTGTAGTGAGCGTGGCAGAAGACCCGTGAACATTCCTATTGGCGTATTTTGGTTTTGGTTTTGGTTTTAGGGTTACATTAAATTTAAAGCTATAATCTAGCCTAAGTTGTTTTATGTGTGATGTTATGAACTGTTATGTATGTATGGACTGTTGTTTGCTGCCATGATCAAAACCAAATCTAGGGCGAATTTGTTTCTTAAAATTTCCATTATGAATATGGTGGATCTGTTCTGCTAGATGCAATTTCAAACATAAAACTAGTTTCGGGGTAACTCAAACTCAAACTCAAACTGGTTTTACGCGCACCGCTGACCGGCGGGCCCAACATGCAGCCCACGCCGTCCCCTTTCACTCTCACAGTTCGCCTGCTTCGCTATCGCAAGGTCGGTCGTTCGACCAGTCTAACAAACTCTGGCCTGGTTCGCCTCCTCTCTTCCCCGAGCCGATCAACCACGTGGCCGAGTGGCCGACCCAACCGCACCCACCTCCCTCCCAAACCCTAGCACGCATTTGTCGCCCCGACGGCGAAGCTTGGAGAAGCGGCGTCATGGAGTTCTACGCTTCCGGCGACGGCTCGTCCGCCGCGACGGCTGCCACGGCGGCGTCGTCCTCGTCGGGTCCCTCGACCTCCGCCTTCTCCGACGGGGCGTCGGCGGGCCCAGCGCTACCCACTACCTCGCGAAGCGGGTGCTCCATGGCAGCACCGTGCAGCACGTTGCCCGTGGTCACTTCCGCTCGGAGCACCTCTGGGAGATCGTCCTCTGCAAGGTTGCCTCCTCCTCCTCTCCCCGACCCCGCTTGCCGAATCACGTGGCAGAGTCGCGATTGCCGTTAGATGAGAGCTTTCCATGCGCCGAGGGTTCCTTTGTGCTTGCTTTCTGAGTCTTGTGGGAAGGGGTCCCATGTGTGCCGCGGACCATAGGACTGTCGTTTGGAGGTCTGGATCCGGGTGGGTTTGCTTGCTCTGCTTCTAGTGCTGTTAAGGAAATGCACGCGGATCTGTCACCGGTTTCGTCACACCCAAACAGATCGTGATTGTTCAATCGATTGGGTTGTTTGTGCTAGTGCTGTTTCAGTTTCAGCAGCGTAATAATTTGAATCATAATCTCAACATATGACGTAGATGTTCGTTCTTTCTCCATTGCCCAATGTATTTCTGCCTCGTCTCGGTAAAACTTGAATCAGAACGTGGGAGACTTTCTGAAATCCTTTTAGCGCTACATATGTTGGATGAACTAACAGGGAAGTGAATCTAAGGAAAGAACAAGCGCATCTGTAGTATCTACCAATCTCTTGTTGCAAGTTTGCTGGATTATTTTTGCATGATACTGTTGTTGCTTCTTGTGTATTGTTACTCCGTTTTTTACCGAAAAGTTGGTCATTGCTGCAGGAAACGTCACTAGAATTGGTTGTGGTGGGTGAGGATGGTGTCTTACAGTCAATCTGTGAGCAGAGCACATTTGGAATAATTAAAGATGTTGGCGTCTTGGACTGGCGCTTTAAACACTTCGGCGTATGGCCCGAGGTGATTTTCATTTAATAAACAAAGCAAACAATTTGCATTCCTTGTGCTCGCCGCTATTTCTATTTTTTTGAGGTGTTGACATGTTGAATGGTGTTTAATTGCTATATTTTTCAGATTGAAGGGAAAGAAATTCTGGTTCTGCTATCGGATTCTGGAAAGCTTTCCCTTCTTTATTTTTGTTGTCAGACTCATAGGTCAGTGCTGGTCCTTGTTAGTTTTTTCCATGCTTCTTTCTTCTCTATAGATTTGAGCTGCTTGTTACAGACCAAACAATATGTTGCAAATTAGTGCGTACTCTAACTATGTAATGATTATATGCGACAAGGGCCACTTGTGAAAATTGAAAAAGTTAGAAAGAGTATGCAATTTAGATATAGGGGGAACCATTTTTGTTGTACACAGGATGCATATCACTTTCAGCATCCAACTCACGTGCTGAAATAGCAACATAAATTTTAGAATCATGAAGCACGTGCATACTATACTGCAAAAGGTAGCAATAATTGTAGCGGATTGCGATATTCCAAGTATGATGCACCGTTACAAAGTTTATTTTTACACATTCCCCTGTGGCTTCCAATGTGAGAAGTGTGAATAAAGCTCATGAAAATGGTTCCATGCTTCTAGGTTTGCACTTTGCTGAAACAAATGAATAGAGTGAGTTGATTTTCTGTAAGGAAATTTAATAATCAGGCGTAATATTTATGAAAGCATGTTATCTGCTGGTTCTTAATCAAACTTGACGTCAATTTAATTGGTGTTCTTTACTGCATAGCAGTTTGCCAGTTTCATTCTAAACTTATCTCATTATGTTCGAGATTGTTCAGAATTGCTTAGATAGTTTGTCCAATATTCAGATAACTCTTATTGATAGACATCAATTTTGTATAGGTTTATTGCAATTGGAAACATTGAGTTATCCAAACCAGGAAATATGACGAATCAGCTGGGAAGAATTTTGACTATAGACCATGAGTGAGTGAAAGTTCTTCTCTGAATCTTTTGTTCACAGAAGTGACAGGATGCTTCATCATTAAAATATGTTGTCCCGCTATTGTAGGTAGCCTTATTTGTAGGAGAAGATGCATATTGTCTTTTGTTTATGTTGAATTTATCATCGGAAGAAGAACTAGGCCACAAATATCGTGATATGGAATTAGGAATTCATGTACCATACTATTGTTTTCTTTTTGGCATGCTTATTTTACACTTCAGTATTTCATTCAACCTTTGGTTGTGACATACCCTCCTCTTCCAGCACTAGCAGCACCTCCTTCCTAATGATACGACTCTAGGAGCCGCCTCGCCTCTGATGGTTGCCTGTCCTTTAACCCATCACCATGCCATTCTTACCGTTCACCCAAAAGTCTGAACTGATAGATAATTGTGGACAATATATTTCAATGTAGGATCGGTGTAGACTGTAGGTCATCTTTGTCTGGGATGTAGGCCGCAGCTCGCCTCCGTCCCACTTCTCATGGTTGCCGGTCCTTTAACCCATCATCATGCCATGGGGAAATTTTAGTGTTTCCTGTTGGACACTACACTTTCTCTTCATATCTGAGGGTTGATAGTTGACGCTTATGTTTAACTTTGGAAAGAAAGCTTTCACTACTGTGCTCTCACAGTACAACATTCTTGTTGTCAGTTTACAATATATAGGACCTTATAGTAGGAGAATGTAATGCAAGAAAATATTTGAACTATGCAAAAATGGTGCTTTGGTGACTCGTGGAGCATTTTATGCATGACTTATTTTGATTCCAATTATCATTATTTCTTCATTACCAAGATTCATTATTTGTGGAAGCTTTCGTATGCAGATGAATAAGATACTGTAGATTGCAGCCATGAATTCATAATTCTCCCTGACGATGCTTTTATACAAGTTTATACTTTATTACCGCTTGATTTCAAAGACCTTGTGAGCGCTTGGAGAACGGCTCTTGTCATGGAGTTATTGACATTCGTTGTGTCTTCTCTCGTCAGCTCTGCTTGGGTTGCCATCAGTGCTTACGAGGATGCATTTGCTATGGTGCGCGTTGGAAGGAGTCCCCATGTTTATGGTCCAAATAGAGGTAAAATTTCTGAGAAGGTGGCTATTGAATGTAAATAGTGCCTTTCCTACTTCTGTTGCTTAAGCCCAATCTAATCCAGTACATTATTCCAGATTTGAAGATCTTCCATGTCATAATTTCAGAAATATTTTTATCCACCAGAAATTGTAGAGAGGGCAAAAATCATGCACGTTGTATATAAGACCAGTGATATCCGCGGTACAGTTTGGAGCATGTGCTTCATGAGGACTCGCTGTTCGATGGATGAATATTACCCTGTTGTGGCAATGATAATTAATAGGTTTGCTCTTGGCTCATTATACACAGTTTCTATTTGATTCATTTGTATTGTTATTTAAGTGGCACAGTTTCTTTGTTTCAGGAAGGGCTCTGATGTGAATGACTTGTCAGTGTATGCGCTAGCTGCCAACGATGGTGGCATCCAGTACCTATCCAGTTATTCAGAACCTGGACCTCTGGCGCTTGAGATCTCAGAAATCCCTCAGCTGGATGGCTTTGCACTTCTGTTTCGTGCTGGTGATATTCTAGTTGTGGATCTTAGGGAACCCAATGACATCTCTTGTACCATTAGAATAAGCATGACTGCCAGTCTGACTGGAGAGCAGATCAGTGTTGAAGATTCCTGTCGAGGATTAGATGTTGATGATGATGTTGCTGCTTGTGCTTTGCTAGAGCTGAGAGATTCTGGAAATAACATGATGATGGATGACAATTACATGGCTATTGATGGCGTTGATAATGCAGGCAGCATGAAATCAAGGATGATTTGCTCATGGAGCTGGGAGCCAGATGCCGCACGAGGGACACCGAGGCTTATCTTTTGCTTAGATGATGGGGAATTTCACACTCTGGAATTTAATTGGGATATTGACGGAGTGAAGGTATTGCCTGATCGTGTCCATAGGGGCTTGCCTTGTAGACCTCTTTTATGGATGAACAGAGGAATGATAGCAGGGTTCGTAGAGATGGGAGATGGAATGATCCTTCAACTTGAACACGGAAGACTGGTGCATAAAAGTGTAGTTCAGAATGTAGGACCGATACTAGATTTAGCAATTGCTGATTATCATGGTGAGAAGCAGGATCAGATGTTTTCATGTTGTGGAATGTGCCCGGAGGGATCACTGCGCGTTATACGCAATGGTGTCAATGTGGAGAAACTTCTGAGAACTGAACCTATTTATCAGGGTGTTACTGGTTTGTGGACATTGAGAATGAAGAGAACTGATACATATCACTCTTTTCTTGTATTAGCATTTGTTGAAGAAACAAGAGTACTATCAGTAGGATTGAGTTTTAATGACATCAGTGATGCTGTGGGATTTCAGCCTGATGTTTGCACTTTGGCGTGTGGTTTAATAGCTGATGGTTTGCTTGTGCAAATTCACAGCAAAGGTGTAAAGCTTTGTTTGCCTACAGCATATGCTCACACTGAGGGTGCTCCCTTAACTTCTCCAGTTTCTGTCGACTGGTATCCTGATGTCACTATCAGTGTTGGTGCTGTTGGACACAATATTGTTGCTGTTGCTACTTCAAATCCTTGTTGCCTATATATTCTCAGGGTCAGATCATCATCTTCGTTCCAGTATGAGTTGTATGAGACACAGCATGTCCAGTTGCAATATGAAGTTTCTTGCATATCCATTCCGGAAGAGGACTTGAGACTTAGAACTGTACCTTCTGCAGTTGGTGGTGATTTTCGGAAGAGAAAAGGGAATAATCTTGCTACTAAAGTTGATGTTCGCATGTTTGCTGTCATTGGAACTCATAAACCGTCTGTGGAAGTTATCTCCTTGGAACCAGAAGAAGCATTTAGGCTACTTTCTATTGGGTCTATATCGGTGAATAATGCCTTTGGTGCTCCTGTCAGTGGCTGTATACCTGAAAATGTTAGGTTTGTAGCATCTGAGAGATTCTACATTCTTGCAGGTCTGAGAAATGGCATGCTACTCAGGTTTGAGTCAGAAACAAGAAAAGACCATTATTTCCCTGACTCCTTTTACAAGGAGTCTTCTGCACCTTGTGTTAATTCATTCCTTCAGTTGATTGCTATACGGCATATTGGAATTACCCCCGTAGGCTTGGTACCATTGTGTGATTCAGCTAATGCTGACATTATTGTTCTCAGTGATAGATCTTGGCTATTACCTGCTAGTAGACACAGCTTGGAATATTCATCCATCTCATTTCTGCCTGCGTCCCATGTGACTCCGGTATCTTCCGTGGATTGCCCCAGCGGTCTGCTGTTTGTGGCAGAGAACTGTTTGCATTTGGTAAGTTACGAGGACTCGGTTGAATCTGCAGAAAAACATGTGTGCACATACTTTCTTTTGGAGTGTCAGGAATGATTGCATTATCCCTCATAGTGCATATCCTGAGTCACCAAGATTTATAATACAAAAGAACTGCAAGTGGTAGTCCAAACAGTTGAACAATCAGATATTAAGTTGATTGACACCTATTAAGTAGTACTCCCTCCGTATCAAAATATAAGATGGTAGAGAGTCTTATATTTTGATACGGAGGGAGTAATATATACTACCTCTTTTCTGCAATCAATGTCTAGCATGGAATTAATCTTCTAAAAGTTTGACCCAGGAGAGTCGGTCTTATATGGAAGTAGTTAAATTTGACATATGGAAATGATATTAGTAAATTTGTCATGAAGAGTCTTCTTCTAATCATTTTCAAATATTTTTTCCTAACACTTAATTAGAAAAGCAATGGTAGAACTTTTGTGTTGGGGGCCATGTCAAGATGACAAGATGTGATACGAACTTACATGATAGGGGGCTGTAACTGGACTGAAGCATGGAGGGAACTATACTTCTTCTCTCTTACGCTCGTTTCGTGTCTCCCTCCATGAGATATTTTCCTGGGTGTGAAGAAATAGTCTTGCTCACGTTTCTTATAACTCAAGCAGTGGCTAATTTTCCATGGCTAACCAAACAAATAAATAATGTCCTGTGAACATTTAAGTTTTTTTTTTGAGGGAAACATTTAAGTTTTGCTGGCCAACAAGCATTGCATGCTGCTTTCTGCACTTGCTTAAAAATTCCTGAACTACTACAAAAAACTTAGTCTCTCCTTTGGTTTTTGATGATTTTCTGGTTTACATAAAACTTCTCTCTCCTTTGGTTTTGATGATTTTCTGGTCTACATAAATAATAAACCATCTACCGTAATGCTGTTTCTGGGACACTGAACAGTTTGACAGTAAATAGGATGCCCACTAGTCACTATCCAGGGCAGATCATGGCGCAGTTTTTCTTCGCAAGTTTGTACCCAGTGTGCATGTTGCACCATACCAATCTTCGGAAATAAGTGCCCCTTTGTTATTCTAATACACACATGTTTTGTCAGTCATTAGTTGGAGACCTGGATGGGAACTGGATCGACAGCAGTTGTCAGGAGTTATCACTTCTTTTATACCACATGTGCTTTTTGGGTTCTGTTAGCTGATTCAAAACATTGAACATGCAAAAGTGCGCCACTTTGTCTTTAGGCTTTTGCTGTAGCTATTGTCGTTGACGATGTTTCTATTTTTTCCCTCGTGCATGTGTATGTGTTTCAATATGTTTGCGCACATGCACATTTATGTGCTGCCATGTGGATTATGTTTTGCAAGTCTGAAGCATTTTTTTGTCAGGTTGAAATGGTCCATGGCAAAAGGTTGAATGCACAAAAGTTTTCAATTGGAGGGACTCCGAGGAAAGTGCTATACCACAGCGATAGTAGAACACTGTTGGTTATGAGAACTGGTTTAACTGGTGCATCATGTTCGTCAGATATTGTCCAAATAGATCCAAACAATGGGATCTTGCTTTCCAGATTCAAGTGTGAAGCTGGTGAAACTGCAAAATGCATCCAGATTGCGAAAATAGGAAATGAGCAAGTGTTATTTGTTGGGACAAGTAAATCTACTGACCGGCCAATGATGCCAAATGGCGAAGCAGAAAGGTTTACATCACATCTATTCTTGCTAATAAAGCAATGTTGTCCTGTCAGATAACTATGATCCATCAGCAATATTTTTTTATCCAAGTTGCATTTTTTTATCCAAGTTGCATTTGCAGTGTTAGTTATTATCTACTATTTGTTTACCTCTAGTGCTCACTGGCAGCCCTTTTTGTAATCTTCTTTTCTAGGATTCTAGGATTGGTATGAATTGGTAAAGCTCACACCATTTTTTATAAGCTTTATTGTTGTACACGAACTTCACACCATACTAGTGCAACTCAAACCCTGAATGATCATCGATTGTTAACAGATTGTAAATTTGAATAACGTTGCACATACAAGCTATGAAAAACTTTACATTTTCACTGATAATCTAAACACTTTTTCGCATACCATGTTTAAACATTGAGCTCTTGCCCTTGATTCTTAGTTTCTTATGTCATAATATATGAATGTAACTGGAATGGTTAGGAGGGAGGGATCCCGCCCCTGTTAACAGTTAACCTTTTGAGTGTTTGTGAGGGATCCCGCCCCTAGAGGCAGCGACCTTGACTGTGCAACACTATGATTCCAGTTTTAGAATAATGCACAAGTGAGCATGGGTGGATGTGCCCGCTCGGTGAAAAAAAAAACATTTTGCACACTTTAACAAAATATGAAAAATTCACAAATGTGAATTTTATAAAATTATGAGCACTAGAAAAGAATTGAGAATAACTATATGCATTTCTGAACTGTTAAAATTAATTAATTGTGTGTACACCGTTGCTATATTTTGGCCAGTTTTTGTGTCTTATCTGTGAAGAGACAAATATGCATATTGCTGGCACATTCTTACTAGTACTCATTCTTGTTTACAGTAAACAGTTGCGAATTTCTTAAATGTCATTTGCAGCAGTGTGAGCGCACATAGTTCCTAATGGGTGTGTATTGTTAGAGTTAGCTATGTGGGAAGGTGTGTTCTTGTATGCTGCATAAGCTTCTATTGCTTGTATTACATAGTGCCATATATATAGGATACAAGGCTGGTGACTATAGACCTTCTACAACCTTCTACAACTTTGTACAGCTAGGTTTCTACAACTAGGTTTCTACAGCCTTCTACAACCTTCTGCTGCTAACCAGTATGGGCTACTCTATCTTACAGCCTAGTCTAGAATAGTACTTCTAGAACATTCTAGATTAACTCCTATGCAAGGATTACTCTCACAATTCTCCCCTAATCCTTGCTCTTTAAGCTTGACTTTATCTGGACCATCCCAATTCGAGCACGCAGCTCCTGAAATTTCACTCGCCCCAAAGATTTCGTCAAGATGTCAGCGAGCTGATCTGATGTATTGATGAAACTGGTGCTGATGCTTCCATCTTCCAAGCAATCTCTGATGAAGTGATACCGAATATCGATATGTTTGCTGCGCTCGTGGAAGACTGGATTTTTGGCTAATGCTATGGCAGACTTGCTGTCCACCTTTAGCTCAACTATCTCAGCTTTTCTTCCTTGAAGTTCACCAAGAAGTCGAGCCAGCCAAATTCCCTGATTTGCTGCAGTTGTGGCTGCTACATATTCTGCCTCACAGGAAGACTGAGCAACCACCCTCTGCTTGAGAGATTGCCAACTTACCAAGCAGTTACCGAGGAAGAATAGTGTGCCACTTGTGCTCTTCCTGGTGTCAATGTCACCAGCCAGGTCACTGTCACTATAACCAAGTAGCCGTGCCTCCTTTGTCTTCCGCCTGTAGTGAAGACCGTAGTTGATCGTGCCAGCGACATAGCGTAGGATTCTCTTCACAGCCATCATGTGCTCCTCTGTAGGTCGTTCCATGAATCGACTGACGAACCCAACAGCAAAGGCTAGGTCTAGCCTGGTGTGGACGAGATAGCGGAGGCTGCCAACGATCCGCCGGTACTCTGTAGCGGCCACCTCTTCTGATGTACTTTCACGGCTCAGCCTGAGCCGTTCCTCCATTGGAGTGTGTGCAGAATTGCATCCTTCCATTCCTCCCAGCTGAAGTATGCGCGAGGCATAGTGTGCTTGACATAGGCTGATGCCGTCTGCGTGCTGCTGGACTTCGATTCCAAGATAGAAAGACAACAATCCAAGGTCGCTCATCTCGAATTTTGTCTTCATCTCGTCCTTGAAGCTCTCCACTGCTCCCTTGGATGAACCTGTGATGATCAGATCATCCACATATACTCCAATGAGTAAGGTTGCATTGCCGGTGTTGCGCCGGTAGATTGCATGCTCGTGCTCGCTCTGTTTGAAGCCCATTTCTTTGAGCGTGCAATCAAGCTTCGCGTTCCATGCTCGCGGTGCCTGTCGCAGGCCATAGAGGGCCTTGCGCAGCTGCAGTACCTTTCCTTCTTCTCCTTGGACGACGAAACCGGGTGGCTGCTTCACATAAACTTCCTCCTTCAGTTCTCCATTGAGAAAAGCTGATTTTACGTCCATGTGGTGGACGGACCACCCCTCCTGGGCAGCCAGAGCAAGTAGCAGCCGGATCGATTCCATGCGAGCCACGGGAGCAAAGACTTCATCAAAGTCTATGCCGGCTTGTTGAACGAAGCCGCGAGCGACCAGCCGTGCTTTGTGCTTGATTACTTCGCCGGCTTCATTTTTCTTCAACTTATAGACCCACTTGAGGCCTATTGGTTGATGCCCGTGTGGCAGATCCACGAGCTCCCATGTCTTGTTTCGCTCCACAGCTTCTATTTCCTCGCGCATGGCTGCCTGCCATGCCTTGTCGCGCTCAGCTTCCGCAAATGTGCACGGCTCCCCCGTGCTGGCCAAGTGCAGCTCCGAGTCGAGGTTGCGCGGTGCGAGTTCAGGCACTGGTTCTTCTCCTCCAACCAGATCCTCGACCATGCGATAGCGGACTGGTGAGTCGCCATGTGCAGTGTCAAGTCGATCGGTATCATTTGCTGGTGGCGAAACAAATTCTGGAGTTGATGGGGTTGTAGCACTTGTTGCTGGAGCAGATGGAGGCGATGGTTGTGGGCTGGCTGAGGCACCTTGAGCCCCATGTCTCGACGACCTAGGTCCATCTTCTCCTGAACTGGACACCTGGCTGGGCTCCCTGATGATGTACTCTATGTCAAAGTGGCTGCCGGGGAATCCGCTGCCTTCTGCGGCCCAATCCCAGCCACGTTCTTCATCAAAGATGACGTCACGGGCTATGCGTACACGCCTTGTTGCCGGGTCCAGCAGCCTGTAAGCCTTTACTCCTTCCTCGTAGCCGATGAAGACAGCGGGAGAGCTGCGGTCATCAAGCTTGCGTAGGTTCCCCTGTTCCTTGACATACGCCAAGCACCCAAAGGTCCGAAGGTAGTGGACAGCCGGCTTGCGGCCATGCCATGCCTCATAAGGCGTCTTTCCGGTGAGGGATTTTGTGGGAACTCGGTTCAGTAGGAAGACCGCGGTGCTCATTGCCTCCCCCCAAAATTCTGCTGGCATACTCCTCTGTTTGAGCAGAGCACGCGCCATTGCCACCACCGTCTGGTTCCGCCGCTCGACGACTCCATTCTGCTGCGGGGCATACGGAGCAGAAAAGTGGCGCTGGATTCCTTCATCAGCGCAGTAAGCGGCAAACTCTGTCGAGGTGAACTCGCCGCCGTTGTCAGTGCGGAATACCCGCAGCTTGCGTCCGCTCTGAGCTTCTGCTGCTGCCTGAACTCTCTTTATGGCATCCGGTGCATTATTCTTGGCTGCCAGGAGCATCACCCACATGTAGCGAGTGGCATCATCCACCAACAGCAAGAAATAGCGCCGGCCTCCAGGTGTTGCAGGCGATGGTGTGGCTGCTCTGCTGAAACAGAGGAGTATGCCAGCAGAATTTTGGGGGGAGGCAGTGAGCACCGCGGTCTTCCTACTGAACCGAGCTCCCACAAAATCCCTCACCGGAAAGACGCCTTATGAGGCATGGCATGGCCGCAAGCCGGCTGTCCACTACCTTCGGACCTTTGGGTGCTTGGCGTATGTCAAGGAACAGGGGAACCTACGCAAGCTTGATGACCGCAGCTCTCCCGCTGTCTTCATCGGCTACGAGGAAGGAGTAAAGGCTTACAGGCTGCTGGACCCGGCAACAAGGCGTGTACGCATAGCCCGTGACGTCATCTTTGATGAAGAACGTGGCTGGGATTGGGCCGCAGAAGGCAGCGGATTCCCCGGCAGCCACTTTGACATAGAGTACATCATCAGGGAGCCCAGCCAGGTGTCCAGTTCAGGAGAAGATGGACCTAGGTCGTCGAGTTGTCCAACGCTGATAATCGAGTTCTTCAAACGTGGGATGTAGTAGACGCCGCTGAGAGCCTTGTGTTCACCATTTTTGCCTGCGAAGATGATGGTGCCAATGCCCTTGATTTCAACAACCGAGCCGTCGCCGAATTTGACGGTGCCGGTGACCTTTCTGTCAATTTCAGCGAAGACGTCGCTGCAGCCTGTCATGTGATTTGTGGCACCGGTGTCGAGGTACCAGCCCTCAATTCGCTCCTCGTCGCTGCTCGTCGCGAGGTAGGCTTTTGCCTTCGGTTCGTCAATGTGAAGTGGGCCATGCTGCGGAGCTGTAGCGGAGTTGTCCTTCACCACTATGTCTGGGGCTGGACTGAGGCTTTGCTGCACCACCATGGCTGGGGCTGGATCGTCGCTTTTCTGCACCTTCATGGCTGGGGCTGGAGCTTCGCTTACCTGCGCCATGAGGAGAGCAGGCTCCTCATCATCTTCCTCTGCTTGGGCCAAGTATGCCCTGTTCCCATTTCTCCTAGGCTGCCAGCAGTCCTTGGCCCAATGGCCGCGACGACCACAGTTGCGGCATGTGTCATCGCGCGGGCTGTCCCTAGCTGCTGCATGATCGCTGCCGCCTTCTCCACCCTTCTTACGCGGTGGTCGTCGCCGTTGCTGTGCCCTGCCGCGCGCAGGCCTGGAGGAGCTGCCTCCTTGGCGCTCCTTCATCTTTTGTCGCCACTGCTCCTCGGTGAGCAGAAGCTTTCCCTGCTCACGCAGCGGCTCCGGCGACTCGAGACGGTCCTCTGCTGCCTTCAACCGACCGGTGACTTCCTCCAACGACATATCAGCAGTGTCAAGGAGGGTCTCGATTGCAAGAGCTATCTGTGACAGCCTAGGCGGCACAACTCGCAAGAATTTCTCGACGACTTGAGTTTCGTCGATAGGTGCTCCGAGCGTGGCGAGGCTTGTGACAAGGTTGGTGAGGCGCAGCGCGAAATCGTCAACGGACTCCCCGTCGCGGAACGAGATCATCTCAAATTCCTTCTTCAGCTGCTGCACCTTGCCCTTCCGCACGTGGTCTGAACCAACACGCATGGCTCAGATCGCCTCCCACGCCTCCTTCGCTGTCCGCTTGACAGCCAGGCCAGCCACCATCTCTGGTGGGACAGCTTGCAGGATGGCCTCCAGCGCCATTCGATCTTCCTGGAAGTCATCGGCGCCGAGCTCGATTGCATCCCAGATGCCCCGAGCCTGCAGCTTCACCTTCATGAGGAGGCTCCATTCGGTGTAGTTCGTCCGCGTCAACGTCAGGTAATTGCCGCCGCCAACTTCCTTCATGACACGCTCGACAACGACCTCGCGCCTTCCACCGTCGCGGTGGCGCGGTCGTCTTGGTGGTGGTGAAGGGGAATGGCGCCGCTGAGACGGACTGCGGGAAACACGCTGCTGACCTTCAGCAGACATCTTTCAGGATCCTCTCCTCACTGGGCTGTTCCTTTCCTAAGTGTGGCTGAACCTCTCCTACCTTGAGCTCTGATACCAAATGTTAGAGTTAGCTATGTGGGAAGGTGTGTTCTTGTATGCTGCATAAGCTTCTATTGCTTGTATTACATAGTGCCATATATAGGATACAAGGCTGGTGACTATAGACCTTCTACAACCTTCTACAACTTTGTACAGCTAGGTTTCTACAGCCTTCTACAACCTTCTGCTGCTAACCAGGATGGGCTACTCTATCTTACAGCCTAGTCTAGAATAGTGCTTCTAGAACATTCTAGATTAACTCCTATGCAAGGATTACTCTCACATGTATGCCCACGGGCGAAAATTCTGTATGATTATGCATAATGATCTTTTCTACTCCAAGAACTACAAGTTTGAATGTTATGTATCATCGATGGGCCCAAGAAGCAGCTTGCTAGAAGGTGTAGCTAAAAATAAGTTATATGTCATTTGGTTAAGGCATCATGTAGCTATTTGATTAGATAGTAATCCCTTGAGGTTATAAGATTATGAGTTTAACTAAGATTTCAGCCCGTTGTAGGCCAATGATATAAGGCCTATGCATTGCCAGCCAGGCTGCTATTACACGGTGCACAGACCAAGGCTACGTGCCTCCCCCTTACCAATGATCCGTCCACTTCTAATTTTGTTGCTTTTTTCGTAAACATACATATTGGGTCTGTTTATTGTTTTCCATGATTTCATGTGAATGCCCTTTCCAAATTACTTGCTTAGTACCTGTTCCTTTGTTGTACTCCCTCTGTCCCCTAATATAAGATGTTTTGACAAGCTTCAGCGTGCCAAGACGTCTTATATTAGGGTACAGAGGGAGTAATTTATGGTTCTTAATAATTTCTTTTTATGCCACACAGATTTATTTGTTCTAGTGTTGTAGCTGCTGCACTTAATCTACTTTCTCCATTTCCGTGACTTGTCACTTTGAATATTTGAAGCTGTTTTTTGTAACTGTTACCATTACCTCTTCATGAAGCAGTATCAAGGGACGCCTAATTGTTCTAAGCTTGGATACTCTTGGAAGTCCTCGTGAGAGCAGTTCATATTTTCCAACTTCTAATTTGAGTTCCTCTTCTCACACGGGTTCATTTCCTGAAATT
Source organism: Poa pratensis (assembly GCA_947311845.1). Taxonomy (NCBI): domain Eukaryota; kingdom Viridiplantae; phylum Streptophyta; class Magnoliopsida; order Poales; family Poaceae; genus Poa; species Poa pratensis. The sequence goes on from CAMZMU010000128.1 coordinate 49,818,397, forward strand.
GTTGGTTATGCAACTGAAGAATTCTCTAGCAACAGCATGTGCAGCAGTCCGGATGATGTTTGCTACAACCAGATTCCACTTGAACAAATGGCAGGACATCTGAGATCACTGACTCATGTTACCTTCACTGGCGCTGTTCTTGCTGTATATCCATATCTGGATCGTTATGTGTTGGCAGCAGCTGGTAATACGGTATGATATCAGTTATTTCTTAGCTCTATACTTCATCATATATCATTTCGATTTTAGCTTGACGTAGAGCCACGAAGCAAGAGTAGAGAAATAACATTGGAACGGAGCTTAGAATTTAACTTGTGACTGCCATATAAAAGCAACTAGCTTGTTTAGACTCCGTGCAACTTAAAATGACATCGCTATCACAATTTATTCTGGAAGATAACACTCCTTGTTCTTGGCTTATTGTGTTCCGTGTCTTCAACAATTTGGCGAACAATGTATATGTTGGAGGGTGCAGAGGCAGAGTAGCCTCATTATTCATAGTAGTGGGGATCGTTGTGCCAACACCAGCTTGGCAGGCAGATAAGTGAAAGAGGAGTTGGTTGGGGAAGAAGAGATAGGAAGGGGTGTGTGTGTCATTCTTAAAAAATTGTAGGAATATTCCATGGGAGAGTTAGTTTCCATAACACTGTTTTTCGTTATTATTTCTCTAGTTGTTTTTCTGTTACTAAGCTTGTTCTATTTTTTGTCTCTCTTGACAGCTTTATGTATTTGGTTTCGTGAATGAAAATCCTCATCGTATGAAAAAGTACGCTGTGAGTAGAACACGGTTTACAATTACTTGTTTGAAGACGTATGCATCACGGATTGCAGCGGGTGATTGTCGTGATGGTGTTCTCTTCTATTCTTATCATGAGGTAACACTGGGTTTAAAATGTCACATTTTCACAAATGATGCTTGTTGTCAAGGAGTAATGTTCTTATTATTGCATCTGATCCCGCTTCACTCATTTTTTATTAATACCAGAATCTTAGGAAGTTGGAACTTATTTACGCTGATCCTGCTCAACGATTAGTGGGTGATATTGCTCTTTTAAACTGTGAAACTGCTGTGGTATCAGATCGACATGGGAGCATATCTGTATTATCCTGCCCAAGATTGGAAGGTACGCTATAGACGATTCATGTATATGTAGACGAATCCTCTTTCTTCTCCATAGTAGCATTTCACATATACCTTGTGCTGCCTATTCATGATCTAAGTGTTTACTTTCCTGTTCTATGTACGTGTCAAACATGTAAGTGGATTTCCTATCGTAGCGCACAGAAAATTCATTGGCTAAGAACATGTCGCTGTACTTCAGTAGAAGTGTAAAGACATTTGTGATAGGTTCATAGTTTTCTGTATGCTTGTTTTCTTGTCGTTGTGTTCCATGCTCCTGAGTTTAAGTTACATATTGCGCAATCTTATGGTGTGCAAGATCTTCTTTGACATCTTTTAACTATGTCTTGCAGTTTCTGAAAGTCCAGAAAAGAACTTAGCTGTAAACTGTTCATTTTTTATGGGCGAGATAGCTATGAGCATCCAAAAGGTAAGTCTTTCAGTTCAAGTTTATCACAGGGGAGGATACAAAGGGAGTGTTGGGATGGGAGGGATTTGTTTAGGAGTTTTGGTATCTAATTCTAAGAATTTGGATCCAAATCCTCACCCTACCGAGCAGGCTCCCAAGGATCTCTATGACACCTTGGCTCAGGGCTTAATAGGATTGATAAAATACTCGTTGCAACTTCTTTTCCGGAAGTTCATTTCGAAATAACTCCGATGTTAAGCTTGCTTGGCTCGGAGCAATTTTGGGATGGGTGACTGACCGGGAAGTCCTTCCCGGGTGCGCACGAGTGAGGACAAAGTGCGCAGAAAAGACTAGTGTTGGTCTGTGAGGCCAGTCTAGAGATCCTAAAAGAGCTGACAGGGGTAACAGCTGTCGGCCTGGAGGTGGGTAGGGGTGTTACTGTCTCATCCATTGATTTTCTGAATTCGTTCATCATTGTGGCTTATCCTGTTTCAGTTCAGTCCCTCCCTTAAGAGAATCTCAGCACCAGCTTTTTGCTTTTCATATTTAGAACAAATGGAATGTTATAACAGGTTCTTGTAATATATTGTAGGCTGCATTTAAGTACCGGCTTCCAATTGATGATGAGACAGACCCAGTGTTGGAATCGGCTTATAACTGTGTTGTGGCAAGTACTTTGCTAGGGAGTGTTTTTGTTATGATCCCGCTCACAAGGTATGTTCTGAGATTTGAGACATAAGAGTTTTCTTCTGGGCATGAGTTTTCAATGATGAACAGAAAATCTGAAGTTGATTGAGATAAATACTGTAATGTGGTGTCAAATAATCTTTGGTCAGGTTGATTCTCTCACCACTCTATGCTTTACTAGAGTTTTTTCCTCCAATGCTGTCTCATCTAACATAGTACTGTGTTACTATCTTTTGTAAAGAGGGCCCTGCAGTTATTTTCGTACACATCTGTTTCGAGTTCTGATCCAGTTTCTGAAAGCGTGTGAAAATTGATTACAGTGAGGAGCATCAACTCTTGCAAGATGTCCAAGAAAGACTTTCAGTTCACCCGTTGACTGCTCCGATCTTGGGAAATGATCACGAGGAGTTTCGCCGACGTGGTATCCCGGTAGGATAATAATCATTACTCTTTGAACAGCTGTCAGAATATTGCTAACTTTCTGAAAGTTTATAGTAACCTGTGCAATTGATGTGACAGTCGGGTGTACCTTCAATTCTGGATGGGGACATGCTCGTGCAATTCTTGGAGCTCACCAGTGAACAACAACAAACTGTTCTTGATGGCGCGCCTTCAGGAAAGGGACCTCTCAGGTCTATCTCAATTTTCCAGGTCATGAGAACGTTGGAGCGCGTCCACTATGCGCTCAACTGAGGTTTTCTGCAACCAACTTTGTTGACTCGGACAATCCTTGTACATAAAAAGTACATTCATACATCCTCAGCATCGATGAAACACTAAAACGTCCTGAATACAAGTGTTTTCTCCCTTCTAAAATAGCATGCTTGTTTTAGTCAACATTTTGGGGACCCATGGTTTTGACGTCTTTTATGCCGTGCTATCATTTTCTTGGAAAGGTTAAACCTTTTGTGTTTTTGAACAAGTGAGTTTCCGAACAAGTGAGTTTCCAAAAAAGTACCCCAAATGTTTCAGTTATAGAACATGTAGATTGCGTGTACGAAGTCATCTGAGTACAGTTTGACAAAGAATTAATGTTATCCGAGCCTCTTTGGATTGCATGAACTAGAAACAATCACATTTCAGAAATAAAAGTAAAAGAAGGGATTGATTTTGTTTTTGTACTGGATGTATATGAATGCATTTCTCAAGAACTCAGACAACCCCAATCTTCTAACCAAATGGCACGTAGTACTTTTCATAAGGATTTGAACTTTAAAAGCAATAATAATTGATGTATGCAAATTACCAACTCCTATATCTTTTAGAACCCTGGACTGTGTGTCAAAAAGCCCCACATGAAACTTTTGTGCCACCACGCTAAAAGAACATGTGTATAGAAGAAAAGCTACCCTCTCCAGTCCATATTAATTGTTGCCAAGTAACTAAAGGATTTGGTGGATAGGAGGGAGTAGAAAATTCTCCACAGCCTAATCCATATTTTACTCGTACAAGTAGAACATAGCCATATAAAAAGATATACTAACCCCTAGAAAGATCTCAGATGCAAGTCCCTTTTCGATATATCTCTGTATACTGTATACACGGATGGATGATCCGCTATACCCGCTGACTAAATACTCTCTCCTCACCCCCATATCCAAAAAAAAAGCGGTCAAGTAAAAATAAGTTTTCATTAAAGAGAAGAATCAATGGATTCATGATTAAACCCCTCCTACTTCTTGTATTTTTTACAATTTTGGTTAAGTGAGGGATCAAATATGTAGTCCCCTTTATTTGATGATAGCTTGGAGGATTAGAAATATGACTATTGCTTTCCAAGTAGCTGTTTATCTAGAAAAGGACCCAATTACAACCTCGAGGGAGGGTAGCTATCCAAGACAAGAGCCTATCATAATGTTTAACCTTAATCCTATGCTTGATAAGAGATAAATCATGCACAAAATTACATCTCCATCTAGCAAAAGTAGGCCTTTCCTGACTGAAAATACACCCATTACCTTGCAGCCAAATGTGCCAATGTGCTGTGATCATGACGGCCATGAAAAAAGATGACCAAAAGTCTTCCTAGCCCAGAAACAACTATGCGCAAATCATCATTGCATGGCCACTCAATCTGTCGGTAGTTCAATATCCTTCTGAAGTTGCAATAAAAAACAGATGAATTCTATCCTTAAAGGACACAATTTCGGGACACTTTCCAATTTCTTCTCTTCAAAAAATCTCATGTGTTTAACCCGTCGCACATGAGCAGCCAAGCAAAGACTTCCGAATTCATAATGTAGCTCGACTTCCATAGCCATTGGAACATCTAAGAGCATCTTCACCGGGGTGTTCCGTAACAACGCTGGATGGTTGCTACCTCATGGTTGCTATTGGGACTTGGGAAGGCTGGCACATGTTGCCAGACACGGCTAAACCTAATGGGCGCTCCCAATACATACCGACACTTCGCCGAGTTATCTTTTTTTAGTTTAAGAAAAATCACTCATTGGATCTTCTATGAATTTTTTGTGTCTAGCACATGGCTATATAGCCATGAACCATGGTCGGCGAAACCATAGAACATTCTGAGAGTGGATCCATTGGTGAACAATCCACTTCCAGAATCCACACACATGGGTGCGCTCTAGGCACAAAAAATCTTGGAGGTGGATCGATTTGGATCCACTCTTATGATGTTTTGTGAGCTGTGAGACACTTGGGGTAGCCACATGTGATCCTTCCCCTCTTGCCCCGCACTATAGGGCATGGTATGTAGACTGTCCAAACATGCGCCGTTTTCCGGTGTTGTCCGGCACTCCTAACTTCCTCCCGAAGCGCTAGTGGGTGGGGTGGGAGTGCCAGACAGTCTATTGAGGCCCCTTGGCAATTTTGCGGCTATTTGGAGGCTGGTTGGGTGCATTTTTTTTTGGGTCCAGCACATAGGGCTATTGGCGTGCTTTAAGGGACCACAAAATGGGCATGAATATGACTATATAATTTAACTGATATGTATCATTTCTCCAACAACAGGACAAAACATCCTTTTCATTTGACAAAAGATTAGAAAGCATGATATCTTGCAAGGACAAAGTTTTTTATAAGCTAATATAGGCAACAGTAAGTGAAAAAGAGAATACATATCATCATGTAAATAAACTGTGGCAGCTGACAGACTGTCATCAAGCACAAAACGAATAAGGTTTCAAAAAATTTAGGTTGACTGGTTGAGAGCTTCCCCTTTAAAGGCCAATCATCGGTCCAAAATAATAATGTGTCACCTTTCCAGCCTTAACATAGACTGGGATTTGCAGATTATACAACCAAGATACAAACAAATCCCAAATCTTTGGACTTCTACTTGCATTGTTATGGTGGATGTGAAGATAATATCATCCCAAAATTTTGCACTTCAATTAGCTGACCAACAAACACTGAAGAATTCCGCAAGATTATAATACTCGTTGAAGCACCAACAACAGGGAAATATGAAAAGCAACCAAACCACTAAGGAAAAAATTACCTAATATAGCGCCAACAAAAAAACAAACTTTCTCATGAAGACATATTATATCATATTCACGTTCATTGATTTTTGAACCAACTTTCATTTGCCTTTCTTCTGAATTCAAACCACAAACGTTCCAACATAAAATCCTTAATTTCTTTGTAGAAACAAAACACCTGATAAACTTAGGATTAATAAACTTCTGAAGTTTGTGCATAACACCAAGTTTGTTCAGCAAAATAAAACCATTAACAAACGAACAACCAGACCAGAATTAAATGTACTAAACATACAAAAGATAGGGGATATAACAAGGGAGCCCAATCCTCAAGCATTTATTAACACTAATCATCGTTAACCGAAGAAGTGGTTGCATCAGGATTACCTTCAAGCTTCTCCTTGGTCCCAACTCCCTTCCAATCCTCTGCATCAACATTAAGGGCCTCTTTGATTTGGAGGAAACATGAAGGAAACTTACAGGGTTAGGAAATTTTCCATAGTTGCTACTGTTCACATGTTTGATTCATAGGAATGGTGCTAGGGAAAAGTAGAGGAATTTTTCCTCCATACCTCACTTTCAAGGCAAATCTTACAGGAATGGAAAAATGAACTCAGACCTCATTCTTTAAATCCTGTGCACAAGGAACTAGGAGAGTTTTACACCAGCCACCCTTTCCTGTTCCTATCCCTTTCCCATTCCTTTGATTTTCCTTTCCTTCAAATCAAAGAGGCCCAATTAGTGTTGCTGGTATGTTTGTCTGGCCCGAGTCCTCATTGTCCTTGCTGTGATCACCCAGCTCGACTATAAATTGGTTAGCACCGCCGTGTAATGGGCCATCTTTGGATACATAAAGGATACTTCATGGATAGACTTATCTTTTTGGGTTCATTATTTTCATGCCCTACTTCGCTTAGTTTTCCTCATTTGTACCCTACTCGCTTAACTTTACTCGGTTTTGCCCTACTTCGCTCTTTCGAGGCTCACACATGGTCAAATGGGTCGTTTCTGTCTGGTCAACCACTTTGACCGTTAACTGCTGACGGGCAGGTCGTCGCCACCTCTGCGCTGTGTCAGGGGGCAGGTCGCCGCCGCCTCTGCACTGTGTCAGGGAGCCGGTTGCCGCCGTCTCCGCGCTTTGTGAGATCGCCGGTCGCCGCTGAAAGGGCATTTCTTTCATCCTACTTTTGGTGAATAAAGACAACATGAATAGAGTCCTAATTATAAGCTGCTATGTTGTGAAGTTTGATTGTTTCAGGTTCAACAATTAAGAAGAGAGAAAGTTCAATTCTGTCTTGGCCGGAGATTTCCGGGGCCAGGCCGGAAATTCTGGGGGCCAGAAATTCCGGGGTTGCGACCGGAAATATCCGGGGCACGTGATTTCGACTAAGTCTCTAGCAAGATCTGGTACTGGTGTCCCCCATCTGCTGGCCGAATATTTTGCCGGAGATTTCCGGCCACCCCGGAAATATCCGGGATTCGACCCGGAAATATCCGGCCTGCCGGAAATATCCGGCACTTAGCCGGAAATATCCGGCCCTCTGAAGACTGCAACGGCCAGATTTTCTGGAGGGGTATTTATACCCCTCCACCTACCTCCAGCTCTTCCAAGCTTCAAGATTCTCTCTCCTCCATTAACGAAAGCTTCACCAACCTAGATCTCCCAATCCCTCCACCCAAAAGCGTTGATCTTTGGAGGATTGAAGGAGAAGGCACCGATCTACATCTTCACCAAGCCGTTCTTCATTTCCCCCTCATTCACTTGAGGGATTTGAGCCTAGGGTTTCCACTAGGAAAACCTAGGCATCTTGTTGTTCTCACTTGCTTGTTACTTTTGTGTAGCAGGTGTTGTTGTGCTTGGGAGCCCCCAATCCTTTTGTGGGTTGAGCCTCAAGTTGTTGTAAGGGCTCCGGATTCCGCCTTGAAGGATTCCGATAAGGAAGGTGAACCGAGCTTTTGGGCAAGGTTCATCGGAGAATAGGGTGAGGCCATTTGTGGCGTCTTGAGTTTGATACTCACACCCCTCCAACGAGACGTACTCCCCTAAAAAGGAGGAACTCGGGAATAACTCTTTGTCTCCGCGTGCTTCCCGTTCGGTTACTCCTTTCTCGCTAGTTCTTACTTGTATCGTGCCTAGTATAGTGTTAACTTGACATATAGGTAAATTCACCTTAGTTGCATATCTAGAGAATTTACCTTTGTATCAAGCCTAAACTCGAAAAAGAACTAAAAATTGAGTAGCACCTATTCACCCCCCCCCCCTAGGTGGCCATACGTATCCTTTCAATTGGTATCAGAGCAAGGTTCTCTTGTTCGGGCTTAACCGCCTAAGAGTAGTATGGCCCTTGATGAGCATGGAAATGAGATACCCGAGCTTCCTTCCGTGCCCACTTCGGTTTCCGTGGAGGACTTCAATTCCTTGAAGTCCAATATGGAAACCAAAATGGACAAGTTGCAAGAGATGATCATGCAACTCATGGAAGCGAAGGGTATCTCACCTCCACCCACCCCCCGTTCGTCGGAGGTTGACAAACCCGAGAAGGATGTGGGTGATGGGAAGAAAAAGGGGGTGATCAAGATAAAATTGACAACCCAATTAAAACACCACCTAATGGTTCGGGAGTGTATGGTGCCGTTCCGTTCCCATACTCTCCCGACCCTATTATCCCTCATCCTCCTATTCATCTAAGGGGAAACCCACCTAAGCTAAATGCATCTTTGTTTACTAAATGGCAATCTTCTATGAGATCTTATGTGAACAGTGCTTCTATCGAGCTTTGGAGGATCATTGAGCAAGGGTATCAAGCCGTGGATGAATCCAACAAGACAAGAAGAGAAGTAGTTGATTGTCAACTAAATGCCACCGCTCTTGACTTGATCCGTGATGCCGTGGGAGAAGATGATATGTCTCACATCGAGCATTGCACCACCGCCAAAGAAGCATGGGCGTGCCTTGTTGAGGTGTATGTTGGAAATGAAAGCATGAAGAGAAACCGGTTTGAGGAAATGAGCAACAAGGCCGAAGGATTCTTCATGGAAGATGGAGAAGACCATGAGCAAATGTTCCGAAGACTCAAGTCTCTTGCCAATGCCTACAAAGCCCTTGGTGGGACTCATGTGGATGATGCTTGGGTCAAAAGGAAGTATGTGAATGCTCTCTTGCCCTTTGAAGGGGCCGACTTGAAGAGTCTTCAAGGAAGGCTCAACTATCCTCAAATGACCTCCAACGAAGTCATGCAAGAGATACAATCTTTCAAGGTTCAAGCCAAGATTGCTCAAGACTCTCGTGCCCGAGCTATTGGAATGCAACAAGGAGCCTCTCTTGCGTTGAAGGCCAAGGTGGTTGAACACAATGAAGATCAAGATTGTGAAGATGTGTCCTCCATGGACCCCCAAGAACTCAAGAGCTCTCATAGGGACTATGTGGCTCTTGCGGCAAGGACCTTTTGGAAGAATCCATCCAAAGCCAAAGCCCAAATGGAAGAAAAGGCCAAATCTAGTGGCTTCAAGGATGGCAACCCAAAGTTGAAGACTTGCTTCAATTGCCAAGATAGATTTCACTATGTTGCCATGTGCCCCTATGAGAACCGTGAAGATCATGGAGGAAGGCTTGTTCTCAAGAAGACTTTATCGTCATCATCCTCTAGCAAGAAACCCTTCTTCAAGAAGAAGAGGCCTCCTCCAAGAATGGTATTGGTGACAAGGGAGGAGTACATGTCCGGGGGTGAGAGTGATGAAGAAGAACCCACAAGTGAAGTGGCCGCTATTGCTATTGCTTCTTCAACACCTTCATCCCTTTTCGAATCTCCCAATGAGAATGTTCCAATCCAATCCGCCAAGTGTCTCATGGCCAAGGCCACCGAGGTATCATCTCCTTCCCCCTCCAAGACTATAAATGAAATGGATGATCTTATGAGTCTTAAAGTTAAGGAAGAAAATGTTGCTTTGGATCGTTTCTTGACTAACTTGCAAGGTGAAGCCAAGATTCGTTTCGAATCTCTCTTGAGCGATTATGGGCGGATTCAAGAAGAGCTTGATGAAAAGGAAAGACTTGAAAAAGAGTATGCTAATGATATTGCTTCTCTCACCTTGGCTCTTGAGGAAGAGCATGAGCTTAGTGCTTCTCTTGAGGAGAAACTTAAAAATCTTGATGAGTCACAAAATGCAATCTTTTCTCAAATCATTAAAGAACGTGACCTTGCAATTGCAAAATATAAGCTTTCCAAGAAAGAGAAGGTTGAATTTGGTGTTGGTCATGATAGACTAACCGAGGAGCTAGAGAAGCTCACCAAGGCTCACAAGGCCTTGGAGGGTGAACACTCTACTCTCACCAAGTCTTTTGAACAACTTCAAATTCAATCATCTAAATCAAATGTTGCTAGTTCCTCTACTACTTCTTGTGATCATGCAAATGTCATTGAGGAAAATGCTAGGTTAAAGAATGAACTTGCCAAGGCCTCTAGTCCCAAAGTAAGCCTATTGTTGATCTTTTGCTTGCGCAAAAGCCACACATTGGGAAGGAGGGCCTTGGTTATGTTGCCAAGAAGAAGAAGAAGAACAAGAAGAAGGCCAAGCCCGCACAAGCAAAGAAGACTACCATTGCGAGTAGTGAAGCCACAAGGGGCACACTCCTCGTAGTGACTTTGCGGGACATGCTAACCCCAACTATATTCTTTATGTTGATTATTATGGGGATGTGTATGCTAAATATGTTGGTCCTTATGATGGTTACATTGCTTACTCTATTTGGGTCCCTAAAACCCTTGTTGCTAACAAAAGAGGACCCATTGCAAAATGGGTACCTAAAACCAAGCAATGATTTCTTGTAGGACTATGCTTCCGGGGGTCGAAATGGGTGATTGATAGTGGATGCACTAGTCATATGACCGGAAGCAAGGAGATCGTGACGGAGTTGAGAACAAGCATAAATCAAGCAACCGTCACTTATGGAGATAACTCAAAGGAAAGGTATCGGGTCTCGGCAAGGTGGTAGTTGCAAGGGATATCACCCTTGTAAATGTCATGCTTGTTGAGTCCCTTGGTTATAATTTAATGTCCGTTCGTGCCGTTAATAAGATGGGTTTTGCCGTCCATTTTGATCTTGATATTGTGGTACTCATGTGGAGCAAGACTCTAAAGGTCGCTTACGTTGGGTATGTCGAAAATGAGTTGTTTGTGGTAGACTTTTCGGAGTCAACCAACTCTCAAACGATGTGCCTATTCGGAAAGGCCGACGTGGGTGGTTGTGGCATCGCCGCTTATCCCATGTCAATATGAGAACTTTGCAAAGTCTTCACAAGGGTGGCCACATCCTTGGACTAAAAGAGAATGTTTCTTTTTCTAGAGATCGTCTTTGTAGGGCTTGTGTTGAAGGAAAGATGCATGATTCTCCCCACCCACACAAGACCATCATTTCATCAACGAGGATATTGGAACTTCTTCATGTTGATCTCTTTGGTGCCGTGCCTCAACCAAGTCTTGGTGGGAAGAAGTATTGCTTGGTGATTGTCGATGACTATTCAAGATTTACATGGGTTTATTTCTTCAAGTGAAGAGTGAGACCCAACAAGCCGTCATTGACTTCTCCAATGAAGTGCAACGTCAACACAATGTTCCTATATTGGCCATTAGAAGTGACAATGGCTCCGAGTTCAAGAACTACACCCTAAATGAGTTTCTTAGTGAAGAGGGAATTCGTCATCAATATTCCGCTGCGTATACCCCTCAACAAAATGGTGTAGCCGAGAGGAAGAACCGGACCCTTATGGATATGGCAAGATCTATGTTGGCGGAGTTCAAGACCCCACTCTTCTTGTGGGCCGAGGCCATCTCCACGGCATGTCATTCATCTAACCGCCTCTACTTCCGCACGGGCAAGAAGTTCACTCCATATGAAATGCTTACCGGCAACAAGCCCAATATTTCCTACTACCGGGTGTTCGGTTGTAAGTGTTTCTATAAGATTAAAGGTTATCGCTTAACTAAATTTGAGTCTAAAGCTTTTGAGGGTACTTTTGTTGGTTACGGTGCCGAATCCCACACTTATAGAATCTACGACAAGACCTTCGGGACTATTGTAGAATCTTGTAGTGTGGAGTTCGATGAGAATGACGGCTCCCAAGTGGCGCAATTTCATGTTCGTGATGTAGATGATGAGGAACCTCAAGATGCAATAAGGCGAATGGGCGTGGGATTCTTTCGCCCAATCGAGATTTCTCATGAGGCGCCTCAAGAAGGACCAAGCTCCACCCATGTGGAGCAATCATCATCACAAGTGGACACCGCACCATCCGATGGAGCAAATGAAGCACCAAGCCAACAACAAGTTCAAGACCCTCCTCAAGTTGATCAAGTTGCTACGCAAGAACCAAGTTCTCCAATTATTGATGCTAGCCATGATCAAGACCAAGGTCCATCTTCCCCTTCAAGTGATGAAGGTGTGCATATTGAAGACCAAGGTCATCATTCCGGTCAAGACGGGGACACAAATGATCAAGATGATCAAGATGAACAAGATGATCAAGAAATTCCTCCAAGCTCTCGTGAGGACATCAACACCCGTCGTCGTGCAAGAAATGTCAAGACCTTGTTGAGAAGGCAACACTTTTGGACAATATTATTGGTGATTTGAAGGGCAAGGTTGTGACTAGAAGGCAATGCGCAAACTTTAGTGCCCATCAAGCTCACATATCCTTGGTGGAACCAAAGAAAGTCTTTGAAGCTATTGAAGATCCGGATTGGTTGGATGCTATGCATGAAGAGCTCAATAACTTCAAGCGCAACAAGGTGTGGAAGCTAGTTGAGAAGCCAAAAGAGTGCCGCAATGTTATAGGCACTAAATGGATTTCAAGAACAAGCAAGATGAACATGGCATGGTGGTGAGGAACAAGGCAAGATTGGTGGCTCAAGGGTTCTCTCAAGTTGAAGGCATTGATTTTGGAGAGACCTATGCTCCCGTGGCTCGCCTTGAGTCCATCCGTATCCTCCTTGCATATGCTTCTCATCATAATTTTATCTTGCAACAAATGGATGTGAAAAGTGCTTTTCTTAATGGTCCACTCAAAGAATTAGTATATGTTAAGCAACCACCGGGGTTTGAGGATCCCAAACTCCCTAACCATGTCTACAAGCTCGATAAGGCACTCTATGGCCTTAAACAAGCCCCACGTGCGTGGTATGAGCACCTTAGAGAGCTTCTAGTAGACCGTGGATTTGAGGTTGGGCAAATCGATCCCACTCTCTTTACCAAGAGAGTAAAAGGGGAGCTTTTCATATGCCAAGTCTATGTGGACGATATTATCTTTGGCTCATCTAACAAAGCTTTCAATGATGAATTTTCAAAGCTTATGACCGATAGGTTTGAGATGTCTATGATGGGAGAGTTGAAGTTCTTCCTTGGTTTTGAGATCAAGCAATTGAGGGGGGGACTTTCATCTCTCAAGCTAAATATATCCAAGACATGCTCAAGAAATTTGATATGGTTGGTGTTAAGGAGAAGCGCACTCCAATGGACACAAAGGTTCATCTTAAACTCAATCCAAATGGTCTTGATGTCGACCAAAAGGTATACCGTTCCATGATTGGTTCTTTGCTCTATCTTTGTGCATCTAGACCCGATATTGTGTTGAGTGTAGGGGTGTGTGCAAGGTACCAAGCCGCTCCTAAAGAAAGCCATGATATGGCGGTCAAAAGAATCCTCCGATATTTGGCTCATACCCCAAAGTTTGGTTTGTGGTACCCTAAGGACAAGGTTTTCTCTCTTTGTGGGTACACGGACTCGGATTGGGCCGGTGATCATGATGATAGGAAGTCCACTTCCGGGGCTTGCCAATTTCTTGGTGGTTCCTTGGTGAGTTGGTCTTCCAAGAAGCAAAATTGTATATCTCTCTCCACCGCCGAAGCCGAGTATGTGGCCGCCGCAAGTGCATGCACCCAATTGTTATGGATGAGGCAAACTTTAAAGGAATACGGTGTCATTTGTGACAAAGTGCCTCTTTTATGTGACAATACAAGTGCTATCAATATTGCCCACAACCCGGTGCAACATTCAAGAACCAAGCATATTGAGATTCGTCATCATTTTATTCGAGATCATGTTCCCGTGGTGATATTGAGCTAAGCCATGTTTCTACACAAGACCAACTTGCCGATATATTCACGAAGCCTCTTGATGAAGCAAGATTCACTTATTTGAGGAATGAGCTAAATATCGTGGATTCAAGGAGCGTGGCTTGACTATTTTGCATACACACCTATGTCTTAACTATCTATTGTGTTTAGGTGTAGGCATGGACATAGGGGGAGTGCGGTCCTAATACATTGGACTATCCCTCCCCCCATTATGCCGATAGTAAGATTTCATTTGCTTTTCTATTTTCAATTCATGAAAATGTGAGCTTCAATGACGAGTGTTGGTTGTGAACCCAAGATACATCTTCGCGGTGTCACGCCATAATCTCATACATGGTGGCCTAGGCCACCGCCCTCTTCTTTGCGAAGAGTTGATCTTATTGGAGCTTCTTTGGATTTTATTGCCTATCCGTTGTTTTTATGGAAAACTCACTCAAATGTTGGTTTTAAGACTTTCATTTGCTTTTTGAACATGTTTGAGTGTGAAGTACCATTTCCAGTTACTTGATATCTTCCTAAGCCTTCTTATCTCAAAACCATGCTTTTCTCTCACTCGTGTCCTAAGTTTTTTTCTTAAAGATTGCTGGCGTCGGTATCCCGGATATTTCCGGGTCCAACCCGGATATTTCCGGTGCCCTTTTTCCGTTTCTATTTGCGGCTAAGGACCTAAACAACTTCAGTACTGGAGTTGCTGGAAATCTGCCCGGAGATAGTTCCGGAAATTTCCGGTACCGGATATATCCGGCCTTTGGGCCGGAAATATCCGGCCTAAGTGGATCTGGCCTCTTTTCCTCGGAGGCGCTGGGTCAACTGCATCCTATCGATCAGTTCTCCCCCCCCCCCCCCCGCATCTCCCTCCTTCTCTCTCCTGCCCAGAGCTCACACGACGCCATCGATCTCGCCGGGGTCCTCCGACCTCGGTTTCTTCCGGTTCCGTGCCGGATCTGCATCCCCACGCCTAGGGGATCCTCTTCATCCAATTTGTTTTCTCCATGGAGTCCGGTAATCATCTCTATTTTCACATCTAGGACGAAGTGATTTTCGTGTTCCCTAGTGATTCTAGAGATTTATACCATGATTCCTTTGGTAGAAATGATCATCTAGGCTTGCCCTACTGTGTGTTAGCATCGATTTGATTTTTGTTGGAAATTTCTTGAGCAAGATGCAAATTTCGTCCGCTACAGGTCGCACCGGATATTTCCGGCCAGCGGACCGGAATTTCCGGACATGCTCCTTCTGTTTCCAACTATGAATCTTCTCATGCTATGCCTGTTTGTTCCTTGGACACGAGTGCTTACCCCTGTGCTTCCTACTGCTCTATCTCTCTTTCTGCAGGTGGTAGTTCATGCCGGGGTCGAAAGCTTGTTACCTCTCGAGGTCCTCACCCTCCGGTTGATGAGGCAAGTTCCGAGTCAGAAAGCAGCCAAGGTGCCTTTGCAAAGAAGCGTCGGCGCCCAAAGAACAAGTCTGTGCAGCGATCTCTGGACGATCTGTCCTTGTCTGAGTTTCGCACTTGGCGTTCGGCATTCACTTATGAGGTTCCTCAAGAGGAAGACATTGATACCTATTTCTGGACCTCTCAGATGGAGCTGCTGCACCGTGAGCTTTATCTCAAGTTGTCTGACAAGCACAAAGTTTGCCCTCACAAGGTTATCAACTTTCAGAAGCTAGCAACCAAGGCAGACTATTTTGGTGGGGCAGTCAGTGTAGTTGATGCTATGGGTTTGAGGAAATTGATGAAAACCTCTTGCAACTACAACATTCCCTTGATTCATCAGTTTTACTCCACAGTTGTGTTTGATTCATCTCCAGACCGTGGTATGACTTGGATGTTAGGGCCTCACAGGCTTCATGCTACCTTCCATGACTTTGCGGACCTTCTTGGCTATCCTTTTGAAGGCAACCTCAACCCTCAAGGTGAGCGTATGCATGTGGAAGGTGTTACCCCCAACAAGAACATCTTGGCTGATCTCTATGTTACTGGAGGCTCTATTGGTACTATCACAGGGCTCTTGCCGGTGTATGATATTCTGCTTCGCATGTTCCGTCACACCATTGCTCCTAGCGCCGACAACAACGATGATATTCGAGGAGGCCTTGTCCCTCTTCTGGCTTTCGCGCATGAGACTTACTTGC
Source organism: Poa pratensis (assembly GCA_947311845.1). Taxonomy (NCBI): domain Eukaryota; kingdom Viridiplantae; phylum Streptophyta; class Magnoliopsida; order Poales; family Poaceae; genus Poa; species Poa pratensis. The sequence continues at coordinate 49,834,325 of CAMZMU010000128.1, forward strand.
TTGGTGATCCCGCTCCTAACTCTTGCCGTATTGATGTGATGGATTTCATTTTTCATGAGATGTACCAAGCTGTCATGGAGAGGAAGGTTCCTCCATATGCTCCTTATATTATGAAGCTCATCAAGCATCTCTATCCTCTAAGTGAGGAAGAAGGAAAGGATGTGGATCTTGCCCTTGATTGTGAATCTCACTCTTATGTCCGTTTGGTCCAGAAATCTGCTCATGTGATTCAAAAGCAAGCCACCATGCTAGACATTGATGAAGATCTTGTGAATGATTCTCGGTCTCGAGCTCCTAGTAACCCCAAGGTGAAGAAAGCTGGTCCTCCGAAGAACCGTCCATGGGTTGTCCGCGCCATGGAGAAGATGTTATGCATGGGCTCTGAACTCCACAAGGAAAACTATGTCGCCTATGAAGAAAGGCATGCTATTCTGACCAATCAGTCCAAGATCTTTGATCATCTCAAGATTCCCAATGCTCCCAAGCCTCCTAAGAAGTTGATTGCTTATGAGAAATGGAATGCTGAAGCGGTTAACTGGAGCTGTGAGGTCGAGGATGATGTGGATCTTGATGAGGGTGGCAATGACCCGGACGCGTGATGCTTGGGGCGCTAGCATCGGTCTCTCTCCCTTTTTGGTGTAATGCCAAAGGGGGAGAAGTATATTAGGTCTTCGGGGATTTGCATGGGTGGGAGTACAAGCTTTCGTTTTTCTTCTATTTGTATCTTATGCTTGTTGCTCCCAACTTGTTTTATTTGTTTAGTTTAAGTGTACCTCTATTTGCATGTGTGGTAAGACATATGAGAACTCCTTTTTGAACTATCTATTATGTGTATTATTGTGCTTGGCAAGTTCCTTTCTTGCAAGTTTATATCTTGACTTGAACCTGCGTGGTTTGTAAAATCTAGGGGGAGTTTTTCCAATAAGTCGTGTGCATTTTGTATTCAAGAACATATTCGTAATAATGCACACACTTAGGGGGAGCCCGTCTATATTTTGCAAATCCCTCTAGTCATGTTGTCATTATTCGCCAAAAAGGGGGAGATTGAAAGGGCATTTCTTTCATCCTACTTTTGGTGAATAAAGACAACATGAATAGAGTCCTAATTATACGCTGCTATGTTGTGAAGTTTGATTGTTTCAGGTTCAACAATTAAGAAGAGAGAAAGTTCAATTCTGTCTTGGCCGGAGATTTCCGGGGCCAGGCCGGAAATTCCGGGGTTGAGACCGGAAATATCCGGGGCACGTGATTTCGACTAAGTCTCTAGCAAGATCTGGTACTGGTGTCCCCCATCTGCTGGCCAGATATTTTGCCGGAGATTTCCGGCCACCCCGGAAATATCCGGGATTCGACCCGAAAATATCCGGCACTTAGCCCGGAAATATCCGGCCCTCTGAAGACTGCAACGGCCCGATTTTCTGGAGGGGTATTTTTACCCCTCCACCTACCTCCAGCTCTTCCAAGCTTCAAGATTCTCTCTCCTCCATTAACGAAAGCTTCACCAACCTAGATCTCCCAATCCCTCCACCCAAAAGCGTTGATCTTTGGAGGATTGAAGGAGAAGGCACCGATCTACATCTTCACCAAGCCGTTCTTCATTTCCCCCTCATTCACTTGAGGGATTTGAGCCTAGGGTTTCCACTAGGAAAACCTATGCATCTTGTTGTTCTCACTTCCTTGTTACTTTTGTGTAGCAGGTGTTGTTGTGCTTGGGAGCCCCCAATCCTTTTGTGGGTTGAGCCTCAAGTTGTTGTAAGGGCTCTAGATTCCGTCTTGAAGGATTCCGATAAGGAAGGTAAACCGAGCTTTTGGGCAAGGTTCATCGGAGAATAGGGTGAGGCCATCTGTGGCGTCTTGAATTTGATACTCACACCCCTCCAACGAGACGTACTCCCCTAAAAAGGAGGAACTCGGGATTAACTCTTTGTCTCCGCGTGCTTCCCGTTCGGTTACTCCTTTCTCGCTAGTTCTTACTTGTATCGTGCCTAGTATAGTGTTAACTTGACATATAGGTAAATTCACCTTAGTTGCATATCTAGAGAATTTACCTTTGTATCAACCCTAAACTCGAAAAAGAACTAAAAATTGAGTAGCACCTATTCACCCCCCCCTCTAGGTGGCCATACGTATCCTTTCAGCCGCCGTTCATGCTCTCTCTCCCCTGGCTGTGGCGTCTGCGACCTGCATGACACCTACATGTACGGATGACGGGGTGGATTTGGAGGGCGCCGTCGACCTGCACCGCAACCCATCTCGTGCTCCCGGCCACCACCGCAATCCTACTATACGTGTTGAAACAAGGTTGTTGGATCGATCGCGAGTTGAAGCTAGCTGGTACTACTACTGTACGTGACCAAGCAAGAAACGTACCTGCTGCGTGTACGTTACAGCGCGCTCGATGCTACACCGCGAGAGGAGGTGCACGACTATGCGCGTTGGACGTGACAGAGGATGGCGCACAGAAGCGGTCGTCGTGAGCATGAACCAGGAGGCAAGGGTGAGGGAAAAGTGGCCGAGGAGGATCAATTGATCACCCTAGTCGCGTTAGTGTTCTCAAATTTGGCGGATGAGGTCTAAGAAGCTCGATATCATCCGCATCGAGCTTTGGCTGGTGGTGAAGGGGACGTCCTGATTCCGACCAACCCAACTCAAACTAGTGCCACGTTGAGCTGCGGCCGGTCCTCCTCTTCCTCCACGCTGAAGGACGCAAGCTGGGATGGACAGAAATGTCGGGATCGACCCCGTCTTCCTAGCCTCCGGCGAACGTCGCCGTTGAAAGTGCATGGTGCCTCCATGTGTGGTTTTGGTAATTAATGACAATCCTTATGGACTAATGTTTGCATTAAGATATCCTTGTAGGTCTTATCCATAGAAAATGCTTGGAGTTCATGTGTTGGACTCAAGAAGATTATATGATGACCAAGGTTCTATTCAAGGGTTTATATGAAGAATGGTCATGTGTAGAGTTGTGCATATTACAAGTATGTCTTGAAGAATAGGATGGCATGTATATTCATGTTCACCTTCAAGACATCACTGTTATGAATAAAGAAGAAAAGATACTAGGTTGATCAAGACTAAGTGCAAATAGTGGATTCAAGTTGATCAACACACAAAGCTAAATGTTGTACCATGTAGGATCATGTGATCAAATGGTTTGCAAATAGTGGATTCAAGTTGATCAACACACAAAGCTAAATGTTGTACCATGTGGGATCATGTGATCAAATGGTATGGTAAGAAATTGTCCATATAGTTTTGTGAACTAACTCATTATATGTGTGTGTGGCATTCCTTTGTTGGGTTAGGTATCATTCCATGGGCTTGCATCAAAAGGAAGATTTCATATAGCTCATGGAGGATGATGTCATGTGGTGATAGTTATCAAGGTTGAGTTGTGCAAGTTCAAGATGGGAATCTAGAAGATATCTTATGCTTGAAGCTTGCCACCCATTTGGAGACAATGGTCAAGTGAAGATGTGCCTAAGAGAGGCTCTCCCATATTGGTGTATGGGGGAGCGATATGTGAGTCTTCATCAAGCAAAGCGTAATCAAGAAATGTGGTCCACTTGAAGAGATCAAGATCGTCATCATCTAGCTCAAGCGGAATGCGCAAGGCAAAGGTATGATCTTGATAGGGTTTCTATTTTACCGGTCTCACGGTGTAGTGGGAGATCGGATAATAGGATAGACGCCATACTATCAAGAGGGGCTCTCAAGTGAGCAACTTGATCGCATCTTTGTGGAGAGCTCAAACCTTTGCATACTTGGCATATCATCTTTCTTGGTTCTTATTTGACTTTTATCCATGAGAGTATTTAGAGCTTGTGTTCATCTCCATACCAAGCTCTAGTTCATCAAAAACGAATTTCATTTGAATATCTTATTGCGTTTTTTGATGTTGGAGGTTTTACCGGTTTGTCTTTTCTAGAGAGGTCAAACTCTCTCCTTGTGGTTTCCTCCTCACATGATAGACTATGATATTTCTCTGCATGATCTTGAAGAGCTCTTCACTGTGATTTCAACGAGCCCCAGATCATCGAAATCGGAATCCGGATGAAAATGTTATTGTAGTTTTCGTTTTGCTGTTTCTGTCGGTTTTCAGAAAACTGGATATTCCGATCCTTCTGGAAATATCCGGTTACCATCAGAAGGTTTCTTCTGTTGCGTGGCTTGGGCCGGAAATTCCGGTCTAATCTGAACCGGAATATCCGATCCCAGTTTTCCTGCAACGGCTCTTTGTCTTGGGGACCTATATAAGGCCCCCTTCTTCCCCACAGGGTTAAGCTCTTCCAAGCACGAAATTTCCCCCTCTCTCACCTCCATTGTTGACCTTGGAAAGTTTGCCCCTCTCTCAATTCCTCCCATGATTCTTGCAAATCTTTGAGCGAAAAGTGAGAGGAGATCTAGATCTATATTTCCACCAATTCATCTCTCCTCTAAGTGAGGGAAACCTAGTAGATCTTGATCTTGGAGTTCTTGTGTGGTTCTCTTATTTGTTCTTCCTCTCTTCTCCCCCCACAAGCATTAGTTTCTTTTGGTGCGATTTGGGAGTGAAGGACTTGAGCACTTGTTGTGTTCTTCCTTTGCTTTTGTGCATCGGTTTGCTCTCTCTCCACGATGATTCGTGGAAGTGAAAGTTTGTGAGCTTGTTACTCTTGGGTCGTTGGACCCTAGACGGTTGTTGGTGACTTGGGAGCTCCCAATCCTTTTGTGGGTTGTGGCTCAAGATTGTTGTAAAGGCTCCTGATTCCGCCTTGAAGGATTCTGATAGTGGAAGGTGAACCGAGCTTTTGGGCAAGGTTAATCGGAGAATAGGGTGAGGCCATTTGTGGCGTTTGAGTTTGAAACTCACACCCCTCCAACGAGACTTACTCCCCTAAAAAGGAGAAACTCGGGAATACATCATCGTCTCCGCGTGTCTCGGTTATTTCCTCTTTACTTATGCACTTTACATTTTGATAGCCTTCGTGCTTAAAGTCTTATATCTTGCTATCACCTTGTTTCTTGTCTTGCTTAGCATAAGTTGTTGGTGCACATAGGTGAGCCTAGTATATTTAGGTTGTATGCTTGTTAAATTAAAACACCTAGTTTTATTCCGCATTTATCAAGCCTAAACCGGAAACGTTTTAATCGCCTATTCACCCCCCTCTAGGCGACATCCTTGTCCTTTCAGTCGTGCTTGATTCGCCTCCGTCCGACCTAGCCGTCCACTCTATCTTGCTCAGGGTGAGCCGCTCGTCCTAACGGGCAAGGTTTGACGCGTGAGGGAGGGCTTCTTCGATGACCACGAGCAGGCGGCGCCGTCGGACTGCTGTCGAACACCTTGAGGGCGCGATCTGGACATGCCGATGTCGGTATCAGCATGTTCTGGCCGATTACCAACAAATTAGGAAGCAATATTTATATGGTTGTGTGCCAAATTGGATTTCCTACAACATTCTAGTTATACAGTTTTGCTAGTTTTGAAATTGCTCTATTGAGTTCTTGTGAAAAAAGTTCTAGTCCAAATGGCATTGCCAAGTTGGAGTTGGTAAATGAATTTTTTGAGAAAGTGAGACCTTGTCAACTAGGTAGAGGGCTTTTATAAGATGTCATTTATTATTTTTACTTAATTTTACCCACTTAAAAATAATGGTTAAGGCCATGACCTAGCTCAAAAAGGCAGTTTCGGCACTCCGAAAATAGAAAATGGATTTTTGGTTAAAAGAATATGAAAAATCCCTTGTTCAACACTATTATACATCCAAGATACATGAGTGTGTGAAATATGGACTCATTTCGACAAACTATGTCATGGTTACGGCCATGATCTAACTCATTTGAGTCGAAAGTCATACATCTTTGTACCTCGTAGGTCATTTCTAAGAAGGGTTTCCCACAAGAACTTTCATAACCCATGTTTATTATTTTTCCTAGGTGGTAGGTCACATAAAAGGACGCCACGCGTAGGTTTCCTATTTTTTATTTGTTTTGAATTAGTTGTGCCTTACCCTAACCCTAAACCGTGATTGCAAACCCTAATGCCAAACCTAAACCTAACCGTAACCCCGTTCCAACAACAAAAGGTGACTAAGATCTCTAAATAAAGTACATATAGTGGATCTAAAAGTGATTTCTTTTAAAAATCACGAGCAAAATTTGCGACACTCGTAGTTCAAATCAGACCCACTTCCAATGAAATCGGTAGGAACTTCTGTGAAATACGAGAAATACCTACGAATGTTTTTGTATTCAACCCCAGTCATTTGTACTTATAAAGTGGTATATTATTTTTTATACTTTGGGGTATTCTGCTTTCGGAGAGCCGTTTTGATACTTGCTTCACAAAAAAGGCGGTTTCAGCACTGAAAAAATTAAAAATGGGTTTTTATTGCCAAAAAACACATCTTTATAGCTATGACAACATTGTGCGCAATTGCAATGTACACGCATGTGCAAAATTTTGGATCATTTTGACAAGGTATGCTATGGTTTAGGCCATACTCTAGCATAACCCTGATAACCCCGTTGACCACATAACCCAGTTGACTCTGTGATAACCCCGTCGAGGGCAAAACTGTGAAAACCCACCGGTTTCCGAAAATTCATGGGGGTTTGTGCAAAACAACCCGTTGTCTTCTTCCCCGGCCGAAGCGCTCTCTGTTTTTCCAGTTTCCCCTTTGCCTAAGCTCATGAAATCCGGCCGACCGAAGCACCTCGATCCGCCCCAGTCTGGAACCGGATCGGGGCGAGCTGCATGCGCCTCTCTCCCTCGATCCCCTTCTGCGCCGTCACCCTCGCAAAGTCGCGATTCCGTTTCTCGCCGCGGCCGCCACCGCCGATCGACCCGCCGACGGACCTCCTCCGGCCGTCTTCACCCGCTCCGGCTGCGCCCTGGAACCGAATCGCTAGTGGCCGCCCCTTGCACCTTCATGGACGGGTTCTACCGTTTTCAGGGAGCTGCTGCACGCGGAGGCGACCTGGAGACGCACCGTTGGTCAAGTGGAGGCGTGGGCCTCCTCGCCGATGCGCGTCTTGCTCCTGGCCTCGTTCTTGCTAGGCACGTCCGTGGCCTTGCGGCGGCGGCATGCGGTTGGGTACGGCTCGACGGCGGCGGCAGTTCGGGGCTTGGACGGACGATTATGATTAGTTTTTTTAGATGTTTATGATTAGGTTGACCAGAACCGCTAATACTAGTTCTAGCTAGTACTCCCTCCGTTTCACAATATAAGATGTTTTAGCCTTTTTACACATTCACATGTGTACACATGTATCTAGACATATTTAATGTCTATGTACACTTATTCTGATATGAATATAGATAATATGTGTAACACCTAAAACATTTTATATTGTGAAACATAGGGAGTAGTATCGGAAACAGCCCATTTACCCAGGGTCACGCGTGTCTAGCTAGTACTCCCTCCGTATCAAAATATAAGACTTTCTAGCTATTCCACAAACACATGCATTGTCTACATGAATGTGTTTGTGGAATAGTTAGAAAGTATATTTTGATACGGATAAAGTAGTATCGAGCCAAGAACCATGTGGTTTAACACACATACAGCTGTACCACCCATCGAGAGCCCTACAAAAAAAACACACGTACAGTAGTAGTACTAGCTAGCTAGCAGTGCTCGATCCATCCAAAGCAAGCGAGAGAAGAAACGAAAAAAAAAGCAAGCGATCGATCTAAACAAGCTGGTCCACACCTTTTAGCTGAAAAACCGCGCAGCGGTGGATTCCGCGCAGTCAACGTAGCGAGGGACCTCCCGAGACATCTCTGACATATGGGTCCTGTGTTAGAAATTTAAACATTTTCAAAAAAATAATATGAAATTATTAAATCTATGACATGTGGGCTCACTCATCAGCAGTTAACGGTCAAAGTGGTTGACCACACGGAAACGACCCATTTGGCCATCTATGAGCCTCGAAAGAGCTATGTAGGGCAAAACCAAGGAAAGTTAAACGAGCAGGACACAAACGAGGAAAACTAAGTGAAACAGGACATAGAAATAAAAAAAACCCATCTTTTTATAGAGGAAGAGGCCAAAGATGGCGAATTACACCGCGGTGGACACAGACATAGAGAACACAATCCACCGAAAGAAAGAACAAAGAACTACTCGTCAACCCTCCACCTCTCTACCTCCATTCGACTACCCATAAACAACCTTACATTGCTCCAACGCTCGGCCTCAGCCACCACCTTGTTAACGATGGCGTTCATTGAGGGTGTGGCACCTCGAACACCACGTCGTTCCGATGTGTCGACCAAAGGATCAGAGCCATCACGGTCCAGAGGTCGCGGTTCCGGCACCGATCCACCGTCCGTCCGTCCTACTCCCTCTGTATCAAAATATAAAACTTTCTAGCTATTTCACACGCATGTTTATAGACATGTTTTAGTGCAAGGTTCACTAAAACATATCTAGATATATATGTGTGAAATAATTAGAAAATCTTATTTTTTGATACCGAAGAGTAGATGACAGCAATCAGCCATCCCCACTCTCTCTGCCGGAGATCCCGAACCCGCACTGCTACGTGTGATCCGCGAAAAGATGGTTCCACCAGTGCAGTTTGTTGCTTGCGAGCGCTGTTAGCAGTAATCTTGCCGACTTAGTTTTTTTGGAAAGTTTTTAATTTCCTAGTGCGTCTTGGTTTGGCTTGCATGTCACGTACTCCCTCCGTTCCAAATTAATTGACTTCCATTTGTCCAAATGTAGATGTATCTATACTTGTAACATGTCTAGATACATTCACATGTGGGCAAATAGAAGTCAATTAATTTGGAACGGAGGGAGTACCAGTCCGTGTCCTAGTTAAAGTCTTTAGAAGCAGTACGTGAGTCAAAGTATCTCTACTATATAATATTGCTTGAGGAGGTGTTGGTACGTCTTTTTTGATTTCCGATTTTGCCCCTGAGGTTTAAGAGATATTACGGTGCTGCCACCGCCGAGTGATGAATACCGGTTCGGTTTTCATCTGGAAAAGAAGAAAAATCCCCAATCGTGAGCATCCACGACCGCTTCGTTGACGCGCTCCCCGTCCAAACCTACTAGGGATGCGCCGCCGGCCCGCCGCTGCGCTCCCCGCATCCCCGCTCCCCGGCACTGCCGCTACCCGCCGCTGGAAGGCTCCAGCACCGCCTCCCAGCATCCTCTGTGCCTCCGCCCGCACCCGGAGCTCCGCTCGAAGTTCTCCGCGCCCTTCCTCAAGCAGCAGCAGCAGCGGTCGTCACCGACCTCGGTCCTCAACCCCGGCTCCTAAAGCAGCAGAGCAGCGGCCGCCGTCCCCGACCTCCTCCTCCTCAACCCCGTCCTCTTCAAGTAGCAGCAGGGGCGGCGGACGGATTACCCTGTCCTCGACCTCCTCCTCAACCCCGGCCTCCTAAAGCAGCAGCAGCCGCCGTCCCCGACCTCCTCCTCAACCCCGGTGCTCCTCACGTAGCAACAGCGGCGGACGGATTCCCCTGTCCTCGACCTCCTCCACCTCAAGGCTCAAGCCCCCTCCTCAAGCAGCAGCGTCGTCCAATCTTCAAGGTGAGCTTGTGCACTAATCGAACAGGGCATGTTGTGCTGCTGCCCATTTGAACTGCAACTTGCAAGTTTTGTGTGTTAACTATCAGAGATGGGGTCTGATCCTGATGCATTATCCAATCTGGTAGGAGGTTACTTATGCAAACCTATAAGGGGATATCTATAATAAATCTGCATATGTTGTCAAGTTGCAGTGCCTGCTCGCGCCTGCCTGCTAGGCTGGTCCAAATCTCAAAGGCTTCATATAATCTGACAATGCCTCCTATTCTTGTCTGGTTGCTGCGAATAAGGAATTATGGGAGAAATGGCATCTTAAAGGTTTGACGACTACAAAGATTATGATCTACTTTCTTACAAAGATGACGGCTAGACCTTTGACAATCCTATGTCCCTTCTTGTGGGTGTTAATGTCAGTCCAATATCATTACTGTTAGTTGGATGAAATGGAATTACGGTCGTGGTACTTCATCCATGAAACCAATTTTCTTCCGTGTAGAAACGGTCCATTTCATACTTGTACCAAATATTTTATCTTTGCTTCAAATACTTTATTTAAAAGCAACTTTCCTTGGGCTACTTATAAAATTCAAGCAAGGTTGCACCCGGGATAAGAGAAGTGTGAAGATACTGGACTTTTGGTGTGCTTCTTTCAAGTGCCATCAGCTCCAAGCTATATACTTCCTTCATTCCTTGCTCGGTTGCTCCAAGGGAAGGTAACTAAGATTGTGAATTCAGGTCCTTGAGCTGAATTAATCTGTATTACTTGGACTGTATAATAGTTGAGTTACTTTAGCATGTTTGCGGGGTGGTGACTCTTGAAATATATTAAGGTTTGCAGTTACATACACATTTTGGAAAGTTTATATTCAGAAAAGTTAAGATATGTGGGAAGTAAGAGCTGTGTGTTTCCTTCTATGTTAACAACAAGACATGATGTTCCTAATAGATTTTCTGGTTCAGTAGTGCAAACATTTTCTCTAAGAACTGGCCAACATGGAGAAAAATCAAAGCGTATAACTATTAGATTCACTGTTGGCACCCAAGATGGTTACAAGTGCTCACTTTATTTTTATTAATTGATCTATCATATCTAAAATATCTGTTTCTTGTTGAACATGCACCATGCACATACTTTTAGATGGAATTTGTAATTTTGTGCAAAGCAACACTGATGGTCGATATTATGAAGGTGCACATATGGTGTCAGAGGGACAAAATGTATTTATTGGGTTACTAAAAGGCTTACAACATCTTCACATCTATGCTAGCCTGTTGATTCGGATAAAAGAAGACCTATGTCATCTCGGAATGAGCACGTCGGGGAAAGCTCTTATCAATTAAAGAGACAAAAATTGTAATTCATGGGGAGATCATTTCTGAGACTGGCTCACAAAGTTTAAGAAAATATGAAGTGCATTCCACAAACATTAAATTTTCCTGCAAAAGTAGGACACAATGGACATGGCAGCCATTTATTTAGTTTAGTTTATTACCAATTCTTTATCTTAAACATGAAATTCCTTTGAAGTTACTCTAGATCTCTGCAAATACTGTCCCTATGATTATTACCAGTGTCATTATTAATAGATATGCAACTTCATGACCTCATCATATGATATATTCCAGGACCAGATTATACTAGATTTAACTGAGAGTCTTCGCTGGTTGTTGTCATGGCGGTGCTGGTACGTCCTCCTTCCTACCAAACACCGCTTGCGAACATTGATTTTTGCTGCACTTCTGACTCATTAGTTAGTATGCAGTGTGTTAATCAAGCCAAAAGTATGAAGAAAGTGTTTCAACCATTGGTGATTTTCTTCATTCATGTATATTTCATTGGTAATCTGCTTTTTGTGGCTCTAACTTGAAAGGAGCTAATGTGACATGAACTGAATATGCTTGCTCTAATCAGGTAGTTGTGGAGTCTTTGCTGGAGGCAGGGTGGAGCGAGAAATGAAGCCAACCATCGTTCAAATTTCCAAGCGGGCGTTTCCATTTGGCAAATGTCGTCCGGGTTTCTTATTGCTGGTGAGAGTTAGTTGACTGAAGGGAGGGCAGGGAGAGAGACGTGACTGAAGAAAGGTACACAACCTGCACATGGGGTATTCTTCGCAGGATAGGGATAACGAAGGAGAGAGGGTGTACAATACATGGTGACAGGATAGAATAACTTTATATATAAAGATAGATGGTTCATATTACAGTTTTCGAAATGAAATGTATGATCAATTCTATCTTCCAACACTTATGGTACAGTATGCAGTTTACTCCTGAGGCTTGTATGTAGTTGGACGAGGCTCACATAAGCGTATATTTTTATTGTCTTCGTCTTTAGGACCAATTTGTACGAGGGAAATCGTCAATGCGTATTGTATACTATTGTAACTACTTGACCTAAATGTGATTCAATGCATCGTGTGATTTTACTCTCAAAATTGAAACGTGTTCTTCTGATATTTTGTTTAGAGGGAGATATGTGATGATGCAGCAGGACAGGGGAGGAAGACAAGACATTCGCTTCTTGCAAAAATGAGGAATGAGATAAAAGCTAAATAGAATTCTAAAATAAGACGTCAAATGATATATTTATATGTCCGTAGCAACGCACGGGCATTTAACTAGTAGTACTAGTATGTTTTGTATCGAATACTTGTACCAGTCGGTTCACTACAGGTTGTGCGTTTATATAAATACAGCCTCGTGTGCAAGATTTTGTACCGAGATATGAGAAGAAAATAAAGAAAAAAAGAACTGTCACAATATGTGCCCTTGGCTATAGTTTTTCGTTGGTGTGTATTCGTCTAGTTTGATATGATCGATCCGTGGCGAATCTCGACAAAATTATCCGTCATTCGACAAGCCGTCAAGGGTGGAGTAATGTACCGATGTCTAGCATCTCAGAATCTCGCATTCTGATATGAAACTTCTGTTTGCACAACTCATCTCAAGGTCAAAAACCTTTATAGCCACATCCATTTCCAGTTGTGTCAGTTTGCCTCTATACACTGAACCACAACTTCCTGTCCCACTAAGGTTTGATTCACAAAAGTTCCCCGTTGCTCGAGCTATATCCTGATAGGAAACTATGGGGAATTTCCTACCAAAAGAATCCAATAAGATATATTGTTTGTGTGACTTCTTCTTCTAAAGGATTATACTAAAAATCAGCATGACTAGTGTTGTGAAGCAAACTATCGGAATCAACATTCTGACCAAATAGTACTTCTTTTCTTTGGGATATAGCAGGACACAAGGGCATTCAGAGATCCATCACTCCTCCACAAAGTCCAATGTTTCCATCGAGATAAACTGCTGTAGCATTTCCAAATAATCCTCCTTTTGGAATTTCTCCTTGAAGGTGATTGTACGAAAGGTCCAACTTGCTGAGTAGTAGTAGGTCAAATAAAACTATTGGAATGGTTCCAGTCAAATTGTTATGGGAAAGATTTACCGTGTTTAGACTCTTTAGGTTGCTGAAAGATACTGGAGTATGTCCTATCAGAAAGTGTTGTCCCATTTCGAGGGTCGCTAGGTTAGTACATTGGCCTAGGACGCTAGGTATATCCCCAATAAGCTTGTTTGATGATAGACCTAGGTCAATAAGTTGTTTGAAGTGACTAAAATTTGGACTTATATTGCCTTTGAAATTGTTATTGCTAAGGTGTAACAATGAGAGTTGTTCAAGATTCCCCAAGGTGGATGGCATAATACCTTCAAATTCATTGAATGCTACGCAGAGGCTTGTCAGTTGAGTTAGATTGCCAATAGAAGGTGGAACTGGTCCGGTGAATTTGTTCACATCAAGAACTAACTGCTGCAAATTTGTAAGCTTCCCAACCCATTCCTCCTTGCAGAGCTCCGTCGCGTAGCGCTCCGTGCCCCAGCGCTCGAGGGCGGCGTCCCTCTCCTGGCGGAAGCGGCTGAACCAGGCCGCGTAGTTGGTGGCGGCGTTGTCAGGGCGGCGCCGTTGCTCCGCCGTCATTCTGTCTCGCCGCTCGAGGATGCGGGGGCTGAAATCCCAGCCGCTGGGCAGCGGTGGGACGGTGCGCCAGCGGGGCTCAGTCGCCATTTGTTGGGGAGGCGGTAATCGACCGGCAGGTAGAGGTCGTAATGCTCGGGTGTGAGGAGGTTGTGGCCAATGTAGACCTCGTCGCCGGCGTTCGAGCCCCCGGCCTCGTCGTTGTGCGCCATCTACGAGGAAGGGGAGAGAGAGGTGGCCGGAGCGAGGAACGGGGTCTGATGGCCACTGGTGCAAATGCAGGCGCTATAAAAAAAGGCTACAGTGGCAGGCGAAGCGGTCGAGGCACCGCCGACATCAATGTCGGTGACGCGTTGACACGCCACACGGCGGCGCGTGGGAAAGCTGCGAGTTTGTCTTGGAAACTGGTAGGCAGGCTCCACCTGTCGGAGCGCTGGTCCGGTCACTGCCCAGCAACCCCGAGAGGACCACCGAGGGTGAGGGCCTGGTCGGGGGTGCCGGACAAAAAATTAGTTTGGACCGAACCGTTGGAATACCTTTGAGAAGATTTTTGTGTCCGACATCCCAATGGCTTTGGGGCCGCCGGTGAGATGCTCTTAGCGTCGCCCCGGCCTGTCAGCCATCCCCGCCAGAGGCGCTACAACCGAGACCTCTTTGGCTCGGCAACGGCGCTCTCAATGCCCCATTCGGATGCCAGCGACACCCACGTCGCCTTGTTCCTAGGAGTAGGCAGGACCATGGGCCACGGTACGCTGGCTGCAAGCACCTGTGTGCACGTGGATGATTCAGGTAGAGCATGCACCCAGTTGCATCCCCGCATGCCTCCTACACGCGTGTGTTGGGGGCCAAGCATGCACAAGACTTGGACTTGATGGCACACTTCTGGAAGACCTTTGTCGCGTCGCCGAAGATGAAATCGATGGTGATGCGGCACTCTGTGGTAGAGCTATGTATAGTGCCAGGCGAAGAGTGTGTCCTCGACTCCCTGTAACCTTTGATGGTGCAGCCATACCCGACATAATTGTCCGACTCTGACAAGAGGGTCAGCACTAGGCTCCTGCAGTGTTTTCGATAGTAAGGTCGGGGGCAATGAAACTCTAACCCTAAGCACATGGATTAATCCAACAATTAGATCCGCAAGTTCAATTATACATGTTGGCATACAAATTTGTTGTTACATACACGAAAAAGACAGAGCATGTATAGTATATTTTGTACCCATCTGAAAGCGTTGGTAAAATGAAAAGGATTTTGTACCCGTTTCCATATCCATCGTTAGCTAATACATTTGAATCAAGAAAAAGCTAAATGACTTAAATTAGTGAACGGAGTGAGTACCGTGTAAGAGGGGTATTTTTTTTTCTTTAGAGCGACAAGGAATCATTCCCGGTTCAGCTATCCCAAGCATACACAAAGCAAAACAACAAAATAAAAGCGTGCACGGCCAGTTCACCTATCCCAAGCATACGTAACATTAAAAAAAAAAGTTGGTATTTATTCAGAAAAAATAAAGTTGGTATAGTCGTCCGTGTGGTCGTCTTCTTTTTTTTTAGATGGTGGTAAGGCAATACGGAGGAGAAACAAAAAGTTGGCGGACTAGACGTTGTTGCAGGAGACATGGGCAACGGGCGCCGGGGTGCAGGGAGGGTGTAGAAGGGGGCACCAGAGTTGATGGTTGCCGCAGCTAGAGAGATGTGCCAGTGGCATCAAGACGAGGCACAGAGTCACCGCCAACACCACTGGCGTTGACATCAGGAGCAGAAACTCATTTAGAGCATCTCCACGGGGCTCCAAATCGGTGTCCGGCACCCCTCCAATTGAGGACACCGGTTCAATTGGGGGGGTGCCGGACACCGATTTGGAGCCCAGTGGAGATGGCCCAATTGGGGGGTGCCGGACACCGATTCAATTGGGGGGTGCCGGACACCGATTTGGAGCCCCATGGAGATGGCCCAATTGGGGGTGCCGGACACATGTCCGGCCAATTGGGGGTGCAGTCCACAACGGCGCACCCCAAAGGCCCACCCCAAACGGCCCTAATTTTTAGCATTAGATCGAACACCTTGCGGGCACACGAACCGCCACCGGTTCACCTTCGCGTCGCTTCGGAACACGGCGGCTGGTGTGGACGTGCAACCGTCGGGGCGTCACTTCGGGGCGGCGTTCGCACCGCTTCACAGCAATATAACCATCCTCGCCGGCCGCACGTCGCTCATATTCTCTCCGCGAACCATCTCCCGCAACTCGCTCGTCATGTCGTTGCCTGAGAAGGAAGCCGTGGTGGCCGATCGGGAGCAGGAGAAGGAGGCCGTGGTGGCTGATCAGGAGAAGGAGGCCGTGGTGGCCGCCGATCAGGAGCAGGAGGCCGTGATCGCCGCCGATCAGCATCAAGAGGCTGAGGCCGACCAGGAGCAGGACGGCGAGCCCGCAACTCCTTCCCCGGCACGCCCTGCTTTCTCACCGTGGGAACCTTGGTCCCCGTGGCCGTCCCGTGTGGCGGGTGCACATGCAGGACCGGCCGTCCCCCAGGCACCAGAACCGGAGTGGCAGTCGGGAACTCCAGACGCGGCGCTGGCAGACAACGGGCCTGGAACACCGCCATCCAAGGCTGACTCCGATGACAAGGAGTAGTGTTTTTAGTTTCTAGTTGTAATCGGATGTAATAAGTAGATGCATGCATTAATAAAAGTCTCCAATAGTTCCGGCTACCAAATTGTTCAACCGCGCCGGATAACAAGTACCAAATCACGGCCATGACATAGTTTCGACCGCGCCGGAGAACAAGTCTCCAATGCCGGCCATCAAAATAGGTTCGACCGCGCCGGAGAACAAGTCTCCAATGCCGGCCATCAAAAAGGACGCCCCCGGCGCAATGGTGCATGCCGATCACGCGTCGGCTTCCTCGTCCTCGTCCTCCTCACCTTCCTCTTTGGATTCCTCGACCGCCGCCGCTTCGGCCGCCGCCTTCTCAGCCTGAATGCGCCTCCGTTCGGCCACGAAATAGGCCTTCTGGTTGGGGCTCATGTCGCTCGTTTTGGTGGCCATGAATAAACGCTCCTCGTTCTTCTCTTGGGCCTTGATCTTGGTCTTTTGCATCTCGAAGTAGATTTTCCACTTTTTTCGGTCGCGGCTTGTATCTTCTTCTTCTCGGCACTCGACGCGGCCACCTCGTTGACGTAGAGCTTCACCGACTCTTGGATGCTGCACGACGAAGCCGTCGTCTTCTTGCCAGCCTTGGTGGCCGCCTTGCACGCCTTGACTCCCATCTCTGGACGATCAGCGCTGGCGGCCGGTAGCTTTCTTTCATCTCCCTCGGCCACATCCTTGACATGGCGCTTCCATTTCGGGCGGTCGCGAAGCGCCTCCCAGCAATGGATCAAACATGACCGGTTACAAATAAGACGCAAGTTAAGATGACCGGCTAACCTTGTCGGTGTCATTCTTGCCACTCTCTTCTCTATTCATGATTTGCTCATGGCAACCATGAAACTTGCTAGTGAGCGTCGAGATGACGCCCCACCGGCTTTCAACCGATTTGGCATTGCGATTGGCCAACACATCATGAGGTGGATACGCCCTTCTTTCGGTGTAGTCCTTATGTATGCATGCCCAATACGCATCCCTCTTTTGGTTGGCGACTTTCGTGCCGCTCATGCTCACGGCCATCCACAACCCGCACAACAACAAGTCCTCCTTGTCGCTCCAAGTCCGGCCTCTGTGACCTGCCTTCCTGCCACCATCCTCTTCCTCTTTGCCTTCCTCTTCTTTGGCCTAGCCATGGTCGCCATCCCCTTCGTCGCCCTAGCCGTGGTCGCCATCCCCTTCGTCGCCCTGGCCGAACTGATCTGCGTCGGTGCCTCCGTACCCATCACCGGCGATCAGTGCAGCCATCTCATCGGCGCCAGCATCCTACGCCACAAAAAACGGCGATACGGATTGCAATAAGTGTTCACAACAACAATTTGCATCCGGCCTCTGGCAATAACTGCACACAACAACAATTTGCATCCGGCCTCTGGCAATAACTGCACACAACAACAATTTGCATCCGGCCGCCGGCATTAAGTGCGCACAACAACAATCCGCCGGCAATAAGTGCGGATCAGCAAGATAAATAACACGCACCTGGCCGACTGGGTCGGCCGCGTTGCCGACTTCATGCCCGAAAAGGTGGCCACGGGAAGCTATCGCGTCGCCGCTTGTGGATGCCGTCCGCCGCAGCGCCGGTGAGTTGGCGAACAACGGCGCCTCGTTCAGATCGATGGCCTCGTCGGGGGAAAGCCGCGACTACTGCGTCTGGTAGCCGGAGGTGTCCTCGAAGAAGGTCGGGCCAGACGGCGACTCGCAAAAGACGCCAACGCTGGCTGGGCTAGAGCTGCTTTGGCTCATGGCGATCAACATCTCGGCGGTATCTTTTGGCGACGGCTCATTCGCCGCCTTGTCCTTCGCCTTCAATCGCCTGACTTGCCAAAGGTGGGAAGCGGCAGTGTGCAGCTCGTCCTGGCTCAGCGGCGCCTTGACCACCGGCACCGAAAGCTCATGCGGCTCCCGCTTCATCACCTTCTTCTTCGGCTGCGACGACGCCGGCGGCTTGCGACCCCCTTGGATTTCAAGAGGCTGGCGGGTTTTGGCAGCATGGTGGCGGAAGGCGAGTAGGTCGCGGCGGCGCAAGGGTTTGGGAAATGGAGGGAAGATTGAGAATTTTGGCGCCAGGGGCGGCAATGTAGAGGAATGGGAATTGGACGCCCGGGCTATGTGTATGACGGGCGGGCCACCCTGTCGGAGGACATGTCCGCCTCATGTTCGGCACCCCGAGGGCCTCCAAGGCCGAACACGATTTCGCTCAGGGCGACCGTTCGGGGCCGCTGGTGGCGGTTTTTTGTGTCCAGACTCCCAGTGGGCCTTTTGGGGATCATTTGGAGGACCCGGTGGAGATAATCTCATACAAGAAATATTGGCAGATTCCTTCATTTTTGGGCAACAGACAACTGAAGAACCGTCCAACCAATGGTAATAGACGGCGTTCTTAAAGGTCCAAAAGGTTACCTATACTAACAATTTTATGCATCCGCATATTAATAGTCAAAAGTTTTTTCATGAGCATTAATTGTCAAAATTCCAAAGTTTACCCCACGTCGAATCAAGAAGTATAGTGAAGTATAGTGAATTAAAATCTTTCATTTCGGAGCCCGCCTCCAAGGCAATGATGCTTAAGCACGACAGATTTGTGGGTAAATACAGGGCATTTGAAACAAAATTCAGTGATCTGTATTTTCTATTAATAATCTTCCTGATATCCGTCAAATAATACAAGTGTGCCAACACCGAAATTGGTGAGGGCATGCGGACTGCATACAAGCTGCAGCCGTGACTGGCATTCTCGGCCAAGAACAAAATTGTGGACCTTTCATAGCAGCTTTACAAGGAACCTCGTCTGCTGGTCCCCACGGTCAGACAATCTTGTGCACTGCGGGAGCAGAAGCAGTTGTTTCGTACACTCAGGCTTTCAAAATCTCAACATACTCCAATGCCTTCTGCTTCACATGCTCGATTCTTTCTTCGTCGCCCTGAGACTTCTCATATCTCAGGTATTTCTTGAACAAGAACTGCAAATGGAGAGCATGGCATTAACAAACTAACATTAATACAAAGAATGCTAATGAAGCCTTTGTTGAAAATGATAACATGAATTTTCATAACGGCAAATATCAGGTAGCGTAGGGTCCTCGGTGAAACAAGTAACAATCTTTCCAAACAATAATTCAGGATATCACACAAGGAAATGGAAGAGATAACAATAAGTGATATGCAGGGCTGTTCAAGTTTGAGCTATGCTAAGAGAGATGTGGAAATGGAATCCAAGAGACATTTGTTGTCCAAACCTTCATCTTTTTTGGAGGAAGACTAAGGCATGTCATCCTATCAAATAATGCCCGTATAATTTCCGTGTCAGCAAGTCGAATTTCCTACAAAAGATCATGATTGTCAATGAAACTGAATCAGTTGACAGAATAACAAATAGAGTTGACAGTTTGCAAATGCAATATACTTGGTCTAGGTAAACACTCCAAAGATCTGTTCTTTTTGGATACTCCCGTAGGATCAGCTCAAATCTGGATCGCCCTTCTTCAGGCACACCGCACTTAAACTCCAGGATAGCAGTCTGCGTAAGAAACCTTATACGCTTGCTCTGTGGCAAGCTTAGAAGCGCGCGGTTTACAACAGATTTGATGTATTCAACATCCTTGCTTTGGTTGAGAGAAAACTGAATGCGGCGTAACCAGATCTGCAATTACGTCATGCAGGTCATAAATTTGCTCCAAATACTAACAACAAAGTGATAACTAACCTTGCGCGAAGTTTTGAATCTTTTAGTCATTCTATCAAAAAGTTCATCTGCCAGTTCGTGCTGTTTAGTCCTCTCATACATTCCAAGAAGAGCCAAGTGCACCTTTTTGGGATCACAATATTGCAACGCTCTTTGGAATATCTTCTTGACAGCGTCCTTGTACATACAGACAACAAATCAGTATCATCATTTGAGACAACAAAAGGAAAGATAATATAGTGTCATTTTCAACTTACCTCCCGTGGACTCCCGTATTCATTTTCAAGGTTAAAGTATGCTACCCATACATTGAGTTTCTCCTCCTCCTCTCTTATGTTTATTGTTCTCAAAGCCCTAATAAACACGAGGGACACTTGTATCAAAATGAAAATTCAACATGTCTTTGCATATAATAGATTAACAAGAATAGCAATTTTGACGGATGTTTCAGAACAGTAACTTCTTATCACCATGGGTTATTCGAAAACTCATAACAAAATGATCTTTATACTGCAGATGTACCTTTCAGCCACTGAACGTGCTTTCTCAACATCCGCAAGGTCTAAGAAAAATGCCATATAGTTTATCCAGACGAAGCTACTATTTGGAGAGGTCCTAACCAACTTCTCAAATTCATCCGGAGTCTTGGGTGTATCTTTCTGTAAAGACCTTTCTTCCAAGGCACTGATTTCTATTTCCCTGAAGGAAAAAAAAACAAGAATTGAAGAGTCTGTGATCCCACTGTTGAAAGTACAAGGAGAATTAAATATGTGAAAACCTTTGCTTTCTCTTTCTCGTCTTCTCCTTTAACCGTTTATCGCTCTTTTTTACATCTGATTCAGTTCCATTAGTAATTTCATCGCCTTTCTGATCACCCTCTTGGTCAGAACCTTCATATTCGTCCAAGGAGACCTGAAGTGGCGGAACAGAAACCCTGGGCTCTGGTCCCGGAAGAACTAAGGTCCTGTTCAAATCTCCAGACATCTCAGGGCCATGGCTGAGTTCTCGTTGTCATTTATACTATTAGTCAGATCGGGGTCGAAGTAAGATTTCTTTAGACCAAGGGACACTCGATGTCGTTCCTCATCAATCTGAACGTAACACAAAAAAAGGAGTGAAATTTAGCACAAATTCATTTCAAACGACCAGTCTGATCATAAATAAAACTTGCCTTCAAAATTTTGGCTTTAACTATATCACCAGCTTTGAAGCAAGAGTTAGTATCAAGAACTGGTTCATCAGATAGTTCTGATACGTGACACAAGCCCACCTACAAAACAATGATCTACATGACATACCAGTTACTGATAACCACTTGCCTATCAAAATCTAAAGTACAAAAACATACCAGGTCGCTGCTTTGGATAGTCACAAATAATCCATAGGATTCAACCCGCTTAACTTTACCATCAACAATGTCCCCAACATGCAGATCACTGTAGCTAATGTGACCCACCTTCTGTGATTTGCTACCAGTGCTTTTCCTAAGTGATACCTCAACTTTCCCTGATATTGGTTCTGCAGACAAGACCCTGCAGGATTTTTTCATTAGATCGATGAGAGAAAACGTTTGTAGTTATATGTGCATTTGTTAATGGCAAGATCTAACCTTCCCTTTACAAGCATTCCAACTGAGAAGTCCTTCTGAGGATTTTCAACATACTCATCTGACAAATTTGACAAAAAGATCCTAGCCTCAACCATTCGAGAAAGCATGATGAAACATCCTTTGGCATTCACATTCTTCACATAACCCTACAGTGTTA
The DNA here is from genome assembly GCA_947311845.1 of Poa pratensis. Lineage (NCBI taxonomy): Eukaryota > Viridiplantae > Streptophyta > Magnoliopsida > Poales > Poaceae > Poa > Poa pratensis. The sequence continues at coordinate 49,855,928 of CAMZMU010000128.1, forward strand.
GAAGAAAATGACGTTATTTTACCCTAGAAAAATTTATATAAATTGGTAAAAGGCACAGCTTCAAATACAAAAAAAGCCAGGACAGTCAAGAAACTACCGCAGAGAACTTCCTATATAAATTGCTAAAAGCACAACCTTCAATACAAAAAAAAGGACAGAAACTGATTTCATTTTTCACACTGCATTAGCAACAGTTTCTGCTCATTTACATGCTCAGTCGCACACAGCCCAACAAAACAAAAACATAAACCATACAACCAAAACGTTATATTTACTGAGGGGTCAGGTATCCCTTGTACGAAATATAAGAAAAACATCCGTGCTTTGTTATAACAGCTTATAAATTACACCCAAGTTATATATTACCAATGTTGTAATACGATAGCACTGTTTGCCGCTTCAAGTTCTCATTTGAAAATTTCCAAACAAAACGAGTATTTCTCAAAAGTGAGAAGCAAATACCTTAACCTCTGTACCGGGGCTCAGATCATTGATCTTCTCAAACCGAGGAGCGCAAATAGCCCTACAAAACAAAGATGTGATATAGTAAGTGGTACTGTGGTAGACATGATTTTTTTTCTCTAGAATAAAAGATCGGGTCGTTGTTTTGTTTCAGAAGACAATCACAGCACAATGCCCCACATAAAAAGGACACTTGGCAGCGGCAACTTATATTCAAGTTCCGTTTGAATTATAGAGTATAGATTCTCATAGAAGGAACATATTCAGCACTAATAAATTGTTGTTCATTAACTTATAAACAATACTTTTGCAAGCGACGGGACTTACGAATCATCAACTAATCCTCTTGAGCGATTATGATTTGCGGAGAGAATTGATGAGCGAAGTGATAGCTCAACTCGGACAGAACCTTCAGATGGTCGGCTTACAGCCAGGACCTTGCACTTCACGAACTGACCTTCATGGAATCCAGACAGGGGTTCAGGGATCCACGAGTCAACAATTTCAGTATAATGAACCCTTCCATGAAGATGGGGTCCAATCTGGATAACAAGCCCACCAATACCAGGTAGAATCCTCTGAATGCGTCCACCAATAATGTCTCCTTCCCTCGTGTGTTCAGTAGTAGAAGAGACTGATTTTTGTGTGACATCTGCATTTTCGAGCATGTGTTGATCACCAAGTGCTTTCAGCCTCAATAACCTTTTCTCTCTGTTCACCCCAATAATTTGTCCTTTCACTGCTTGGCCGACACTATAACGCTGCTGGAATTCTTTTAGTTCACTAGGCTCAACTGAACTATCGAGAATAAACAACTGAGCCATAACATCTCTTGATATGCTTAACCAGGCCCACTCTTTATCCACCTTGACGACATAAGCACGCACGATGCCATTAATTGAATTATTAAGTTCAGCTTCAGGGGCCTTTAAGTCTTCCGAATCTGTTGCTAAATTTTCCAATCAGAAAAAACCCAGCAATCAGGAAACAAAGTCATCACAAATCATAAGAAACACCAAAAGTATATAGCGATGATTAAACTAAAAGGAAGCGGTTGCATATATATGAAATGGACACATAGCGAGATTTCGGCACGGTATACCTTTAAGCACAGATGGTTTAACAGATAGTTCCCATTTCAAATTCCTGTCACTTTTTGCTGAATGTTCCGCAACAATTCTTGCGTGGACCTTTTGCCCGATTTTGAGTTTACTAAAAGGATTCTCACAGCAATGTTCTTCGAGGACCTAGAAAAAACATTACACAAATCACTGAACTACTATTACATATGAAGATTCTTTAAATAAAGTTCAGTATATACCTCAGTAATATGGACTCTTCCATGAAGGTTGCCACCAAATTTTACAATAAGCTCAAGTGGCTTGATATCGATAATCTGCGACCGAACAGGATAAATATTTATAAGCTAAGTATGTCAAAAAAAGAGTAAAAGAGTGACTAAGAATACAACTGCTATTAAATAGTTGTACCTCCGCTTCAACAAGTGACCCAACTTTGTAGTCTGATTTCTTCTTAGCCCTTTTAGAACTAGAGAGTCTCAAATCTTGTGCTGACGCTTTCGGGAGTAGAATAAGTCTTCCTGAAGGGTCAGAACTTGGGATACTTCCAACAATGACAGTAATGCTTGAATAAAAACAAAGAAAAGATAAGAGGAAAATAATAGTCGGAACTGTAACAGTATGTGTACAAGGAAAAATGGATAACTGTTGTAAAATTCTATCATCAAAACAAGCAACTTCGAGAAAAGATACTGGCAGTCATATTACTTGAAAAAAAATGATAAGACTATGGCGTTCCGGTCTTGAAAATCACGAAAGGTAAACGTCCTAGGTTTTTCCTCTGTGGGTGCAATACACAATTTTGCTTTGCACTCAACTCAAAAACCGTCATGATAATATACTAAAAACTTGCCTTGTTCAGCTGACATGGAAGCTGCTTCAGATGCTTCTTTATTATTATATGACATGACATATGGCTCAAGTGGGTTCCATTTTATGACTCGCAACAACATAAAATGTGAAACTCCCCAGCATGAGAGTCAAACCATATCACAAACTCCAGACTTCACAGGATCTATAGGAGTATAGGACTGGACTAACAATCACTCAAGTGGGTTCCATTTTTAAAAAGTGAACAAGTATCAAAGATTAAAAAATGATGGCAAGAATAAAGATACAATATTCAAAACTATAAATACAGAAAAAGGTGGGTATGCGAGCTGCATCAACATTTCTACCACGCAAATGTGTAGACGCAAAAGAAGATTGCACTCGGCTCGAGCAAAACAATGCAATACTTGAGCACAAGCTTTAATTTGCAGTGCAGTGTGTACAGTTCAATCAAGCTTTAATTCAAGTGAGGATCAAAAATTTCTTGAGCCGAAATAGTCAAGGTTGTGTTGCATTTTAAGCCATCGACGAGCTCAATTAAGCTGAGTTAGAGCATTTCTAATACTGATCTCAGTTCAAATAATGATAATGTTGCGCTCGAGACGAGTTTAGTAGTAGCCCGGATCACGTGTCGCTGCCGCAATGCCACATACAACGACCCAGAGTCGTCGACCCAACTCGTGGGTCGGGGTCAAGCCCAGATCAATATGCATGGATGGCCAGGGTGTGACCCCGCACACTACTGAAGTAAATTCACATGATTTACCTCTCCCCATTAGCATAGTGGTGGTGAGGAAGCAATTGTGAGTTGTAATCCATCAATGGTGCAAAGCCTATTGCATGTTTATACTCGGGGACAGAAAGAACCTGGAGAGAACAAAATAATGAGAAAGACTGTAGTCAACAGTTAAAGTAATATAAGAATAAATTGGTCAGATGAACAGAGTAAGTTGCACACCGCATAGCTGTCTTTGACTATCTCCACAACTGCATTCACTTCTTCGTTAAGTTCCAAGTCCAAAACCGCAGCTCTGTGACGTTTCTGAAGTGCAACCAGCAAACCAGTCCAAGATAACAAAAGTTAGTGTCAAACAAATTGAAATTGATACGATTAGAAGAGTAGTAAATTGAGTAATCATGCAGACGTTTTATTTGGTGAACCAAAAGCAAATGACATGCAAACTGAGATTCAGAAACAAATGTTGACAACATTCTCCAGAGTTAAGCTGCACTGCTAAGAATTTAGTCCATCAAGCAAGCACTACAGATAGGAAGGGCACTGCTAAGAAACATTTCAGTGGGATAAACTACTAGACCATGCACGATTAGAAGAGTAGTAAATTGAGTACCAAGTAACCAAAAGAAAATGAAAAAGGAAATTCTTAACCAGATAGACACATATATTGCCGAGACGACTGACGGAAGCTGGATTATTACCTTCTTTTTCCCATCCTTGCTGGCACTGTCAACTAGTTCTGGTTTAAGGGATAGATTTACAACTCCATCAGAAAAATCCACAACAAGACCCTTCACAGAAGAACCCACTTTTACTGTACTGCCACCAACTAAAGAAGAAGAAAAAATTCAATAATCGTAATCAGTTACACCCTTTGTTCACAATTATAAGATGTTAACTGTGAACGGATGGAGTAGTTAATAAGCCATAAAAGGAGAAAATGAGCTACTTACGTTGATGATGTTCAATTAGACCAACAACATCCGGATAGTCTTTGAAGTTAAGGATAACACCATATTCTTCTACACCTCCCACCTCCCCCTTAACCAAGCTACCAACGCCAAAAGATTTCACCAAATCATGAGAAGTACTAGGACCTGAATACTTCAATGCCGCAATCTAGACCAACAAGGTAATACCAATTGTAAGTGTACACATTAAAGCATATTCTAGAACAAGGTTAATATGTATCAGAAAGACAGAACATAAAAGAGTTAACAAATCAGAATCTCTTTTGTATGATACTTTTATACGATCTACATTTCCATCTAGCAAAGCTTAATTTAGAGAAAAAGAGTGGACGCCAACATCAATGATCAACAGTGCTGGCAAGTCCAGATTATGCTGGACTTGCAAAAAAAAACACCCCGTATGCCCTTAATTGTCTTGTGTAACCTTATAACCTACTCCCTCCGTTCCAATTTAATTGACTTGCTATTCATCAAATGTGGATGTATCTAGACATGTTACATGTATAAATACATCCATATATGGTGAATAGGAAGTCAATTAAAATGGAACGGAGGGAGTACATGCCAGAGGTTCAGGTGTACTTAAGACATTGTGCCTACATGCCAGATTATGCTGGAGCTGCAAAACACAACTGACATGCCCTAAATTATCTTGTCTAAGTTGATAACCTATATGCCAAAGGATCAGGTGTACTTAAAACACTTGTGCCTCGGGTGACAAGTAGTCCTCTTAGTTTTCAGCGAAACTGTTTCTCAGGGTAGCTAGCAAGAAGCAATTCCATGCTATTTAACCTACACCTAGACATTTCACGGCTATTTTAGAACATAACATATGATGTGTTTGCGACACATCGATGTAAATATAATAGTAGCCTTTTAACTTTAGCTAAACAGGTCTCCAAAAGCAAATAATGATTGCACTTGTAGGTTCCACTCAGACGTCACCAATCACTGCTTTCGTCAATAGCTTTTATTATCGATGCCCTTGCACAAAATTCCACATTGCTAGCAACTACAGATAAGACTTTCCTTCAACCGTCTAATCTTTTTTTATCAGGATTCAACCGTTTAACTTGGAGTCAGATAAATGATTTAGACTATGACCTTCTGGTCAAGAAGGAAATATCCTTGAATAAAGGAACAATCGGCTGAAGAGCACATGGACTGTTGAAGTGAAAGCTTCACTCGAGCAGATTCTGCATTTACCTATAACAAATAATGAACCATTCAGAATATAAAGCAAACAATGCAGTATCCAAACACGAAAGTACAGCAGAATGGCATACATACGTTGAGGACATGACTCCGAACTGATTGGCCAACACAGTACGCATCAGAAAGCTTTTCTATCGGCCTATCAACTGCCTTTGGTAAACAAGATTAGTCTTCCTTTTCAGATAAAAGAGAGAACAACAAAGACAAGAAATGCAAGATAAAGAAAAGAGAGAGTGGCAGGGCTAAGATATGCTTACTTTATCCTTGGGAGAGAAACCAGTTAGATGTCTCAGAAAGCGAACAAAACAACCAGCTTCTATGATGTTACAAATATAACCCTAAGGTAAAAGTAAATTTCAGCTGTCTTGCTCATTAAAAAGAACTGAAACAAAATTAAGAACTTTACATGAACTATAGCTCCCGCTTGCATCTGCGATAGCTCTGATGGAATGTCACTAGCGGTGTTGATAAGTGAGTGCTTAGCAGAAAGAATTAAATTTTGGCCTTCAGCGTCTGCATAGCATGATACGGAAAGGCAATAATTAGTCAAGTACTATCCACATGAATAAAACAACAGAAGTGCATGAGAAGGATCTGTAAAACAAATTGATCATGCAACAGCTCAAGGTTCTTCATATGCAAGTACAAATATTACAATTACAATGTACTCACAGGAACTGAACACCAGGTAGAAAATTGTACATTGATTCATAAAAAATGAATAACAAAAGAGCTAAAACTTCTATGACTTTACCAAGAACTAAAAGTTGGTTGAACTCATGGCCAGGCTTCAACAAATTCTTTAACTGAGCAGCTTGGCCTAATTAAGAAAAAAAAGGTAAGGGATGAGCCGAACAAAGATGCACAGATGAACCAGGGAAAATAATTGCAGATGTGCCGGTCAGAGAGTCCGAACAGCATGGACAAAATATTTCACAAATCAAAGGCAAGGATATACCATGATAATCTGCCAACTGTTCATTAAGTATAGATCCCTTGGAGAAGCCATTGACACTAACAACAACAGCTGCAGGAGTAAGTCGCTCCACAACACCAGAGACAATAGTACCCACCTTTGCAGTATCGGCTTGAATGACCCTGCAGAAAAGTGAAATTTTAGTTGTCAAGCTACACGATACAACAGGAAAATTGCCTGCCAGAAACCAGGCAGGGACCTTTTTCTAGTTAAAAGTAAGTTCCTAGGTCAACAAGAGACTGAAAGTATTGGGAATGACCATAGGTAACAATAATAAGCAAAGAAAAGGAAAGACATAGCAAAAAACGAAATGAACGAAGGAGGAATTTTTGCCTCAAGTGATAGAGGCGTACAATTACAGAGCATTTAAGAATGAACCTGCTCTTTATCACAATTCACAAACAAAGCATATGTGTGCAAAAGCTTCAGCATCAGCGGCCATGCTAAATGGAATATCACGGGTTTAAAAACACCAAAGTATGTAAAAGCATCTGATCTGCTCCTCATGTCATTTTTCTTAGGTTTGGGACAGGGGATGCACATGTCATTCTTTTGTACAATGAGTAAAACAAAGAGTGTGGCCAACGGAACGAGACATGGAAGTGGATGGGATATGGTGCCACAGGCTTAACACCTATGGAATTATTTGAGTGAACCATACATACTCTCACAAAAAGTATGAACTTCGGTAAACTCAAGGTTTGGCGAGGCCTAGCTCTCCCACACTCAGTTCGACTTGGGGGGTGGATGGTGGGATGGCCTGTGGCTACTGCTCAAGAGGCGGGGGCTGTAAACTGAGCGGACAACTCATCTACATAATGTGAAACGTGAGAAGGAGCGGAATCAACAAATCTTCACCGGCAATAGGCTAACTTAGCAGAAGGAGGCTTTTAAAGATATAGGTTAGTGGGCTATAGCCGCTCCTTTTCTAGGAGGCCGCAATAGGACTAACGTGTTTTTTGGACATATGCTAAAAACAAGTCTACGCGACTGTGATTATAAACTTAGTCTCTATTAATAAAAAAAAGTGCTCCTGCCAGTTTATTGGAAAGTAAACGTATTTCATAATCCAGTAAAAGTTATTTGTTACTCGCTCCGTTGAGGAGTGTTGCAATACCGACTATTTTTAAATCATATATCATATACTTACAAAAAATAACAACAGGTACATATTATAAAAGAATATGCAAGACAGATTCGACAAAATTGTTTTTCTTTGGTCACTAATAATTTCAAGTGGTGCTGAAAATTTCAAACGGGTAAAACTGCGCAGATCCAATGACAACCAACATTTCACGACAGAAAGAGTATTATAAGCCCACTCCAACATATCCAAGTTTTGAGATGCAACCGAAAATAAAAATTCCATCATCTCACAAACTACCCTTCAACATATGATCTTACTGCGGAACATATCTAGTGATACCAACATTTAAATGACACCATGATATGGACGTCAAAATGGTATCATTTAGTAATGTGTTACTATCACCAGATATGTTCTCCATCTTACTACATACACATAAGAGCAAATGCTTGTACACTGGGCCTCACCCAATCAAGAACTAAGATCAATCCCTTAAAAAGGGCCAATATAAAAATCAAGAGCCCTCTAAAAAAGAAATAGAAAAATGACAGGAAATATAATCATTAAATGGCCTTCAAAATATTGAAGGAAGTCTAAGAATTGAATCAATGCGACAGTTACCCGTAACCATGCACAAGAAAACTGGATATGAGAAAGAGAGCAGAAAACTATAAAAGAACAAGAAGCACTCACCTATTAGAAGATGTTACAAAACTAACATTTAGCTTCCTTGAAGAGGGGTTCACACTGACAATTCTACATTTGACAACTTGTCCAATGTGATGAACACTTTCAGCTTCAGTACCTGGCTCTAGTCCAAGCTCAGATCTAGTACAAATTAGGAATATGTCAAAGGCGGAGAAATTTAACAAAACAATAGTAACTATCAAGAATAGCCAAAAAGGTCATGTTTTCATCATTAAGGTCAACACTTAATGCGAACAAAATGTGCTGCAGTTATAAACAGCTAGCTGACGAATTTCATAAGAAAATGAGGGATGAACCTGCTAACGAAACCCTGAACTCCGTTGTAAAATCTCACAAAGCAACCATGCTTTTCTATTTTGGTAATCCATCCATGAGTCACTAAACCGATCTTGGCATCAGCATATGAGGCTAACACTTCAAGTTTTGATTTGACCTGAAGGAAATCCAAATATTATTATTCAGCTCGCACTCAGGCAAGGAAAGCAATGCTGCAAAACATATGATGTCCAACTCTTATACAAGAATGAGGAATGACGTGAAGAATAATACTCCCTACATCCATATTTACATGGCATCCAAGTATTTCGAGTTTCAACTTCAACCATCAATTTGAGCAATAAAACATGGGTTATGTGCCACAAAAATTATATCATTTGAATTTGTATCCAGAAATAAGTCATATTATCGGTCAATGATGATCAAAGTTCATTCATGTAATACGAAGGCGCCATGTAAATAGGAACAGAGGGAGTATTCCGTCATGCTCTACAGATTATACAATAATTTGCAGGATAATAAATATTTCAAGGGTCACTGGCTAAGAGTACAGTTAATATACCAGAGACTTCTTGTATGTCACTGTTATTCTCTTGGATTTGCAACCCAATACACGAAAAAGTAGTTCCGCTCCAACCTACACAAGAAAAACAAATTGTGTGTCAATACTCAATAATGGTGTGCATCTTTAATTCTTTCTCATGTAGCAGTTTCATCATATGTGCAATGGAAATTAAGAGGGAAACAAAAAAACACAATAGCACCTTAAATTTCTTCGGTGGCTTTACAACATGGTCTAACTCAGACATGTGAGGAAGTGGGCAAAGTGCTTTCACACCACTGGAAAACTGCACAATTGCGCCGAAAGGCTCAACGGTAACAACCTTAGCTCTCACTACCATTCCTGGTTTGACATCAGCATGAGTGAAAACAGAACCCTCAAAAGCATTGTCCTGTAAAAAAAATACAATATCCAGATCCTCAGATACCACCTCTTTTGCTAAATAAATATGATACAAAAATTCAAACATTGAATGACTATTGGGTGTAAAAAAGGTGGGATGCAACACGGACCAGGGTGTATCAATTAATAAGGAATATTAAATATCAAAATGGGTGAAGTGTATGGATATTCAAAAGTAAACAAGAGAATAGAATAAAAACTAAGTAAAAAGATGATTACTTTTAGTGTGCCTAGAGCAACTCCTTCAAGATGTCTCACTCCAAGTACACGGACACGTGTCAAGCTGCCTTCCCTAAACTTCTTCTCAACGTTCTTCACATCCTTGTCTGATACATCATGTATCTGAAGATCACAATTGTAATACCCAAATATTAAGATGGACCTTAATGCAAAGCAGAATAAAGGCCTTCAGTGATGACATGCAACAGAAGATGGGCCCTTCTTAAAACTAGAATATTCAAGCAACAAAATAAACAAAATAACACATACGCTAACAAATCCAGGTGATGGAGTTGAAGAAGGTATTTCAAGAAAAAGACCAGCCCTTTTATCCATCCTCAGCACCCGTGATTTATCATATATTTCTCCAACTTTAACATTCTGCATTAGGAAAGAATAAATGAGTAAGATTAGGACAGGAAAGCCTCACTTCAACCATACACTATATTCGACTAAAGCCAACTATACAGAAATAGATGGAAACATTGAAAAGCGTATCAAAAGATATGGTCACTCAAAACCAGAAACTTACCATAGGGGGTACTTTTAGACGAAGTAAATTTTGGTTCAGTGTAAGCCCAACTGCTCTTGTCGACGGATCAACAAATAAGATCCGAGCGTTGACCTGCAAATTGTAGCACAATGGAGAATGAAAAATGCACTCATAAAGTCCATGAAAATGTTATCTCGATAATATGTTTCAACAACAGAACCACTGATTGGAAACTGGACAAATGCAAACGAACGACCACAGTTAAATTATCCGATTAAATTGGCAGCAAACTGTCCTTGTGGCATGCATGGACCATGTATCTGCTACGTTTCTAGCTAGAATCCACTTCAGATAAATGTGGCAAAGAAAAGAATTGCAAGAGTTGACATGCCCTTCTCAATTTTAGACCCAGGCAATTAGGAGGGTGACAAGTGGGCCAGCCAGCCAATCTTTTGTGGCTATGATGCCACAGTTTATAATCAGCTCTTTTTCCAGACGCTTAAAAGGCATCGGATACACGTCTTTGACCTTTTCTCTAATTATAATATTATATGTTAGCAAAATTAGTAAGAGATAATTATAAAGAAGTGATTTTCATGAGAAATCTAAACAATTTTTTATGCGAAGGTTTAAAAGTGTGGCTACAAGAAATCGAAAACGACGAATAAAAAAGAACACAAGATTTCAGCCAGTGCTTGACAAGTTAAAACATACAGTATCAAGTCATTTCATAAATACGGTTGAAAATCATTTAAGTTCACCATGGACAACTCGTGGCATGCTCACATGTCCAAGCGTCGTGGAAAGTAGGGTTTTGTATCTTGTGGGAAAACAATATCCCCTTTGTTGAGAAAATAATCATGGTATTAAGTTCACCATGGACAACTCGTGGCATGCTCACATAGTATTATTTTAACACGCAAGACAAAATACATAAACAGGACAATATCCACATAGCTTTTGTATCTATTAGAACCATGAAACAGATGAGTAGCCTAAGCAGTAAACAACCAACAGAGTACGTCAACAGATAGATCAGAGAAGCCCAGCATGGAGAACTAAACAGGTAATAATAATGTATTGTACAATTAAAGTTTTAGAAAACAAATGTCTGAATTAAAAAACATTTCTTTAAGGAATCATAACCCTGACACGAAGGTGCTACAAGAGAATTTATAGTAGGGTCAATGGGCGCAAAATAGATGCAAACATTGCTCACAGCCTCACACGCATTAAAAAAACTGACACGTGCAAATATTGTAGACTCAAAGGCAACAACAATTAATTATGAATACCTTCTTATTCTTACTGTAATCGTCTTTCCAATTACCAGAGGGGAAGGAGTTTGACAAATTAAATATATCAGCCTGACAAGGAAAAGATGCTTAATGTAAAACATTAAATAAGTAGAATTTGAGCGAAGTTAAATGAGAAACATACTCCAGTGGAGAGAAAAATATTACCGTTCCAGTGAAGTAAGTAAGAAATGATAGCATAATCCCATTTTCAAGGACTGAATGAACACGTGCACTCATCATCATGCCAGGAATTAAATGATCAATAGAAAGTCCTTTCAGATCTTTAATCTAGATAAAAGCAGCAGTATAAATTAGTGATAACTACAGAATACAGAATAAACTCAAGAGCCCTTGACTAAATTAAGCATACAATGGATTTAGAGAGCAAGTCTTCATCGGAACTCAAGTGAACAATTGAGCGAGGTTTATCAATCGCCTTCACGACACATTGTATGAGTTGTCCCCTCTCAGTCTTCACAGTTTCTACAAAAGAATACTAGTCGATTAAATCTTTGGTATCTCCCAAAACGGAACAGCATGATCAGTATTTCACAATGCTGGAGAAGGAGATCAAAGAGAATTGTTTGAACTTTGGAGTATAAAGCAAACATGTAAATCAGTACCACTCTTCATAATAATGTTAAGCAGTAAGTTAGCAGGCACCCAGGCAGTCTTTGACTTATTGTAGTACATGGCTCGTGTTTGGTAATGCATTAGAAAATACAATTATGATCAAATATGCCAAATCACGAGTGGAGAGAGACACAAGCAAAGCTTACAAATCACTTAATTCGAGTCCCCATATTTAACTATATTTTGTACATTATACCTTGCATAAAGTGTAACCGCTGCCTATATTAACAGTTTAAAACAACAAAAGGATACATCTGAGTAATATATGTACCTACAAGTACACCAAATACCAAGAGAAAACTGAACATTGCCATTATAAGCACTGACGAAATATACTGCTATAAGCCAGTAAGCTACTATTTTGCTCTGCAAACAGCAGTTATACGAGAAGCTGCTAATGTAGATCAATAACTGGCATAAAGTGCACAGTTATCTAGGCATGTGCAATCTATGAACAAACAATAAATAATTGTAACTGTGACCTGAATAAGCAATCACCAATGTCTACCTTTGTCAGCCTTTGGCATAAATCCACTAAAGGTGGATACTCCGAAATAAAGAATGTAACCATGGTCCTCAATGCTTTTCACTTGGGCAGTGAGTACCTGAGAAACATAACAAGCAAGAGCTAGCTCAGAATCTAACCTATTAAGAGAAGTATAAAAAAGGCATAAGTAGATAAAGAGACAGCCTATTGAGCAGATTATGGATATTGTAGAAGTTATTGGGTGAGAAATAACACCTTCCAAAAGTTGAATATGGTAGATAGATGAAAGACTGCCAACTGAACTGACTCTTGATAAATGAAAGGTGACTGGGTGAGCAGAAACAATTTAATAATAATTACCAAATATTGTTCCATTAAGTTTTTCATTGCTGTATATGCAGTTGCAAGGATGCTTCGTTTGCTGCCATTAATACGCCCAAGTTAGGGAGGTAATCTCAAATCTCAAAAAAGATCTCAATTCTTTGCACAAGTTGGTTGCCAGTTTGCCACAGCATGCTGAGCCTGACTTCACGGAGAACTCTCACTGCTCTCCATTAATTTTACACCCCTACCTGTCACCCTTCCTAAAACCCTTTCAGTAAAAAGAACTTGGGCGATCTATTTATCAAATTTGTGCATAAATGAAGTGGCTGTTTCACTGATAGGCAAGATTGCCTCCTACAATAGAGTGAAGGTCACAGCATGATCTTTTGACTGGTCAGTCGTAAGGCTCAGAAAGCCAGGCTCTGCACATTGTGGCAAACTGGCAATCAACTTCTGCAAAGGGTTGAGAACTTTTTTAGATTTGAACTTACCTCCTTAACTTGGGCGTCTTAATGGCAGATCTCACTAGTGTTCCTCTTTTTCCTTTCCATTTTGACAGTGTCGAGGTGAACTTTTGTTTTGCGAGAGAGGTGATCATGCTTGGGTGTATGCTCTCACATGTTTCAGCTCTGTTGGGTGGTAGCTATTTTATGTGTGTGAATTTTACCTACAGTGTAAACATTTGCTACCAAGTTTTGATCAACTTTGCATTATGCTATAGTTGTACATCTGCAATCAGAGACTAGGGTGTTCCCACTGGTGTTCCCGTTTTCCTTTCCATTTTGACCGTTGAGGTGAACATGCTTTTTTTGCGAGAGGTGAACAGACATACTTGGGTGTATGCTCTCACATGTGTCAGCTCTGTTTGGTGGTAATTGTTCTATGTCTGTAAATTTTATCTAGGATATAAACATTAGCAGGCGTACATCGATTTGAACAATTTCATATTATGCTACAGTTGCATATCTGCAACCAGAGACTGGTACAATTGTGGGCTATGATATTGTACATGTCAAGAACTAAGATTGACAAGGATAAGGAAAATGTACATGACCATGTTGTTCTTTCCTACTCCTAAGAGTTAAGCTGGAATCATGCATATCTAGAACCAAGGCGAACTCAGCTAAAAAAGCAAGTTGGATATAAATACCATTCCGTCCTGGATAGCATCCAGAGAAAGACCTTTGTGCATCCGGCTCAACCGCAAGGATAACCAAACCCGTTTGTTTACTTTTCCTTCTTTCTTGTCATCGTCCACTCGCAGAACCATACAAGGTACAAGCTGACCAACATGGACAACTTCAGCACATATACTGCCCTCATTATCCTGCACAAAGAAAACCATGTTTACAGTGAAATAGAGTACCTAAAAATCAATATCAGCATCATTTCGATTTGCTTTTTAACAACTTGGAGAGACAATAACTATTTTTTATTATTACTGGCAGAATATAAATTGCAAAAAACTTGAGAAAAGAGATATAAAATATCCAATACCTTGCTATTTCCGTGCAAAGCAATATCCGAAACTTCCTCTGTGAGAACAAACCCTCTCATTCCACCTGGTAGACTTACTATAATGTCCTTTTGGTTAACTTCAATTACGACACCCCAAAGCTTCATGTTTGGTGAAATATTCTGACAGAACAGAAAAAGTAATGGTTTAGCATGGCCGTATCACCAAACTAGCAGCAATCCATCTTGTCTCAGCAAAAAGAGAACGAAGAACCCATATGGCCATATCTAACCAGCAACTTCTGCTAATGTCAATCACATAGAGAACATAGCGCTGACCATTAAAAGAGACATTAAGCTTAATGGAAAAATGACTAAGTTTTGCTCAATTCACTCGTTAAAAATGATGATTCATATTACCCAATACAAGGGAAGCGACATCTAATCAAAAGTATTTTTTCAAGTTACTCTGATATTCAGAATTGCATTCACTCTGATCTTAAGAATTGCACAATTCACTTTCTTACTGATCCTCTAAGGCTCTAACACTTGATATACTGTGTTGTGGACAAGGTTAGGGCACTGAACACAAAGAAAAGGAAAATTTCGGCCTTGAATGAACTGATGTTACACCTCACGGGCACCAGCCATCTGACGCTAACATATAATATGTAAGAATTAACTTATCATAGTTCATACTGTGAGGCACCTTTGTCATTTTAAAATGTAGATATATTATAACTCAATTCTTAAGTGGAGACTACCATTTTCATGCCATACTTTGGGAGCGCACTGTGGCATGTGTTGTCAACGTCCTAAAGCTGTTAGGCATATGGCACATGTGGTGCCCAAGGCTCATAGCTATTACTCGCAATTGGACGCTAACATATACTACGTAAGAATTAACTTATCATAGTTCATACTGTGAGGCACCTTTGTCATTTTAAAATGCAGATATGTTATAACTCACATTCTTTAGTGGAGACTAGCATTTTCATGCCATACTTTGGGAGCGCATTGTGGCATGTGGTGTCAAATTCCTAAAGCTGTTAGCAATATGCCACACGTTGTGCCCGAGGCTCATAGCTATTACTAGCAATTAGATATAAGCAGTGAGGGTTACAGCGTCACAACATCAGATTGCCAAGGTTCTCATGCGGTGTTAAAGGGGTACTGCTGCAACCTGCCAGCCACTGATTCAGTGTATTACGAGGGTTGCAAACAAAATCCTGCAGAGTAACAGTTTGAGAGAGTCACAACCTTTAGGGTTATTCGATTGGCGAAGCGTGGGAGCTTCCCAGTGGTAGCCCCACCAAAAAGGGTCCCCAAGTCGTCATCGCCGTCAATCCCTAACGGGGCGTTGGCGTTCCTCTTCTTCTTTCCCTTCCTCTCCTCCTTCTCGAACTCCGCCTCCGCCTCCGTGCGCGCCTCCTCCCTCTCGTCCCTGCTAAGGAGACTGCGTCCACCTGCGCACCGGAACACGGAAACCCCACAGTCAATAATACGAAATCGGCACGCGGAGGGGCGGGCCAAAGCCGAGGAGCAGGTACTCACCTCTGGGGAAATCGCCGTCGTCGGCGGCGTTGAAGAGAGCTGCGGCATGCGGCGCCGGCTGCTTCTGCTCCTGCTGCTCTGTGTCACCGCCCTTCTCCACCTTCTCCTCCTTACGGTGTTTTTTGAATTCACTGCGATTAGGACGCAGCTCCGGCTTGCCCGGGCGGTCTGGGCCCTTCCCCTTCTTCCTATCGCCGTGCGGCGCCATGACGGCGAGCACCAGGAGTGACTGGAGAAGATACCAAGCTTTCCGGAGTTGAAGCGGGCCGGGTGGAGGAGGGCGGAGGCGGCGGCGGCTCTGAGATTGGCAGCGGCGGCGCCGACCTTATGGAGACAGGGTTTAGGTTTGGTGAGGTTTAGGGAAGGGTAGCGAGAGGAGACAACGTGTTCGGAAGTACCCGAAATCCGGCTGTGATAAGCCCAGATGGTTCGGCTCAGCTCTAGTTATTAGCATGGGCTGGAGGTCCAGTTGGGGGAGTATCTGGCCCTGTTAGCTAAGTGGGCCTGGATCCTTTCGATGTTCGCTCGACAAAAAACCTCGTCTTCTCCCTCTCAGGTCGAGTTTGAGTCGGAGTCGGTGCCGCGTTTCATCCGCTCTATATAATCTCTACTCCAAGCTCCATCTCCCGATCAATTCCCTTCTCCCCTCAAACGCGACGAACGCTCAAAGACCTAGCCTTGGTATACGGGGCGAGGAGCAGACTAGCAGAGCAGCCAGCGAAGAGCCGGCCGGCAGGCGAGATGGCGCTCTCGGAGCACGCGCAGATCGTCGGACCGGCGCAGCTCCCTGTGGCGTGGCTGGAGGGTGACGTTCTCGCCGAGTACGTGCGGTTCCTCGACGAGGTGGAGGAGACAGCGCCGTTTACCGGTCCCGGCGGCGTCAAGTTGCTGGAGGGGGACGTCCTTGCCGAGTTCCTGCGGTTCCTCGGGGAGGACGAGTCGGTCGTGCAAGACGGCAGCAGATCGTCGGACCGGCGCAGCTCCCTGTGGCGTGGCTGGAGGGTGACGTTCTCGCCGAGTACGTGCGGTTCCTCGACGAGGTGTTAAGCAGGCATGTTGGCGGACGTCCGCCTGCACCAAAATTCTGTCCGCCCCGATCCTATTTCGCCCCATCCGCTGGAGCCACGTAGGTTAAAAGCTGAATATTGATTAGCAAAAAAATTCTAACGGACAGTCCGCTAATCCTGTTGGAAGGTCCGCATGCATCCCCAGTGTTAAGCCTAGACTAACAATCAAGGAAAAGTAACACAACCATCACAGATTCCGGCATCATCTCACTCTTTATTACAGTTGAATTTCAGAGGAAAGTGAAAGGATCGAGTAGGTTGACTAGAGGGGGGTGAATAGGCAACTACCAATTTTAATTTTCTTTTCAACAAGTTAAGAATTGCTCAAATATAAGTTCTCTAGATATGCAACTAGGTATCCTATATGATGAGCAAGAAGCTATCTAACAAGATATACTAAACAAGGTAAGCTAGCAATACAAGTAAAGGTATATATAAAAAGGATAAGCACACGGTGACACGGAGATGATTCCCGAAGTTCACTTTCCAATGGAAGCTACGTCTTCGTTGGAGCGGTGCGGGGTCACAAGTGATCCCCGAATAGCCGTGATATGGCACACCGTATCTCCTCCACTATATGATGCCCTCGAGGTCGGCAACAAACCTTTACAAGGATGAGGCACACTCCACAACCGAATTAGAGGCTCTCACCAATTCCCACGGCTTCCAAAGCCGCAAGAATCACAAGGCCGGGGCACGTCTCCACAACCGAATTGGAGCTCCCGGCTAGTCCCCGCGGCCCCAAAGCCACAAGAACGACCAACGACCGTCTAGGGTTCCAATGAACCCAAGATGCACAAGTTCCTCTAAGGAATGGATATGGAAATCAAATCGCTTTGGTGGAAGGGTAGATCTAGGTCAACTCTCCCAAGTCCTAGAAGGACAAGGTGTTTGAGTGGCTAGGGAGAGAGATCTACCAAGTTTAAGCTTGCAACAATGGTGGGGAAGATATTTCTGGTCGTGGTACCCTCTCCAATGTAGGAGAAGGCCTTTATATACTGCCCCAGATTCTAGCCGTTGCAGACAGGTAAATCGGATAATCCGATTCAAGTCAATATCGGATTATCCGATGAATCGGATAATCCGATCAGACTATCATCGGATAATCCGAACAGCTTCAGTGTAAATTTCTTCTAGTCCTTAGCAGAATTCCAGCGAAATCTTGATCATCGGATAATCCGATAATTTCCAACTCGGATAATCCGAACATCTTCAGTGTAAGATTTCTTCTAGTCCTTAGCAGAATTCCAGCGAAATCTTGATCATCGGATAATCCGATATTTCCAACTCGGATAATCCGAACATCTTCAGTGTAAGATTTCTTCTAGTCCTTAGCAGAATTCCAGCGAAATCTTGATCATCGGATAATCCGATATTTCCAACTCGGATAATCCGAACATCTTCAGTGTAAGATTTCTTCTAGTCCTTAGCAGAATTCCAGCGAAATCTGCAAATCGGATAATCCGATACTTTCAACATCGGATAATCCGATTACTTCAGCAACAAAACTGGCTCTTTTCAACTCCCTTTTTGGTTTCGATGCAAAGATGTTTTACACACTTAAAACCTGCATCACTTGATTCACATGTTAAATCGTCACTAGTGTTGTTGCCTAACACACAAAACACAAGGGATTAATAAATGTCCTTTCAATCTCCCCCTTTTTGGTGTTAGATGACAACACTAGGATTTGCAAGGAAAGCATAGTTATATATTATCTAGATTCCCGAGCTTAAGTCATGAGAAGCTCCCCCTGAATGTGTGCATATAATTAAATTGCATTGGAATACAAATGCAATACATATAGGAGGAGGACACTTCCAAATATTGAGGAAACTAGATGGAGACATATCAAAATAGGTTGAGTTTCGATAGTGGACTATACCTTGTGCATAATAGAGTAGAAATGAACCTTAGCACAAGAATACAACTCATAACCATATTAGAAATCCATATGTCTCATAACTTAAAGGTTCACACACATAAGTTCCACATGAAAACACAACACAAATAAGTTCACGAATAAGTTCGACATAAATGGACACAAGCGCAACAAGAATGGTAAAAGCATATGCTTGTGCCCGAAACCCATGCAAATCCCACACGGAGACCTAATAGAACTACTTCTCCCCCTTTGGCATCGAAACGCCAAAAAGGGAAAAGAGCGATGCTACGACCCAAGTAGATCACTCCGTCGCAGAGGCATCATCATCATCAGTGTCATCACCATCCCTTCTGAAGACTCATAAGTACGGGCACGAGTGTAGGATGGACGGGAAGGGCCGGCAGACGCTGTCTCTAGCAGATGAGACTCAAGCTGAGTCCATGGAAACTGAGAGCCCTCGTTCCACTGAGCAAAAGAGAGAGGAGCAGACTCTGGAGGATCATTTGGGAGGCGAGGAAGGTGCTTGAGAATGTTCTCCTGCCTAAGATAAGTGTCATATTGTCCCCTCCGGATGTCAGCATTCATGCACAGATGTTCCTCTGGAACCAGTTGAGTTTCTTGGGCGGAGCAAAGGAAGGAACCGAACGGACGAGTGGCACCACGACGAGCATCACCCATGAAGGAACCACGGGCAGGAGCTGCAGCAGCAGAAGATGGAATGACCTCTTTCCTCTTCTGATAAACCTTCTTGTACGTATGGGGCTCCATATCATACCGGTTGAAGTTGTGGTTCTTCAGAGTGTCCTTGATGAGCATCATGATGTAAGGAGCATACGGAATAGTGAGCCCACTGACCAAAGAGTCATACAACTCACGAAAGATAAAATGCATCACATCCACTGTAAAATCCTCTTCAGGGTTTTCATTCTCAACAATTTTCTTAGCAAGGCAAAGCAGATTTGCAAGAGGAGCAACTATATTGTCATTGTTACCTCCACTGGGAGCAATAGTTGAGCGGAAGATGATCGCAAGCTGGTCATAGAGGGGCAGGAGGCCCTTTTTTCACCAATAATTGCACCAGCCCCATACATATCCTTCATTATGTTTTTGTTGAACTTCTCAACAGTGTGCATAGTGTAACCATTGGGAGGAAGGTTGCTCTGGTAGGGTGCATAGCCAAGAAGAGTAGACAACCGAGCAAAGGAGGATGTGCACTGAGTGCGACCCGTCATCCACTTCATGGTCTTTATGTGGTCATTCTCGATCACCAAGGTGGAGAAAAACTGCAGAATCATTTCCACATTGTAGGGGCATTGCTTCTCAATGAGTGAAACCAAGCCCATCTGTTCAATCACATCTGCAGCTTGAGCATAACTGGCCTTGGCCTTGATATCTCGCATTCTGTAGGGCTGCATCGGGCGAATAGGATGGTTATAGTGCTTATAGATGTCATTGTATATATATCTGCTCCATGCACCAGAAGTTGGGATCTTCAATATCATCATCTCTTGGCATACTCGTATACCAGTTGGACTGACGGACTCGGGCATAGTCAATTGGGTTCATGGTCAAATAGTTGGGGCGAGTTTCCTTGAGCTTCTTGGTTCTATGAGCAACTTGCTTCTTCTTCATGGGTTGCTTGCCTTTTCTAGCATGTTTCTGTGGAGGACTACCCGAATCACGACTGCCGGAACCACCTGTGAGATAGAATAATAGATGGATAGCATAGATGAGTACACACAAGTCACAGAGCAAGGAATGGTACAATGTACACTAGAAGAGCATCCCTAAGTTGAGTCTACTAAGTCCTGGACAAATCAAGATGTGGCTGAAAAATAGCACTGAGCAATTTCGGATAATCCGATTCAGTATGAATCGGATAATCCGACGGGTCGGAATATCCGGTTCAGACTGAATCGGAAAATCCGATCTGGATCTGGCAGCAACAAAGTGATTCAAGTCCTAGGTCTAGCAGTAGATCGACAATAAGGGGGGCTAGCCTAGTGTTCTAAGTACCAAGGGGAACCACAACCACCAGCCAAAACAACTTCTTCCAAAGATTTAGGTGAGGAACACCTAGGAGATGAGAGAGAAGAAGTTACCCTCGTCCATTGAGGAAAAAGCTTCGGTGAATGGGTTCCCGGGGAGGAGGAGCACCAAATCCGGCCAAATGCCGGAGTTGGGGCGGCCGGAGATGCCGGGGAGGGCGGGAGAGCAGGAGGCGGCGTTGGTGGAGAGAGGGTCGGGGGTGGAGAAAGACTCGAATGAGCCCTTCACCCCGACCCCTGCTCTATTTGGAGACAAACCGCCAAATCGGATAATCCGATTTTGACTTGGATCGGATATTCCGATAGTCGGATAATCCGAGCAAGTCAGAATCGGATAATCCGATTTTCAGGATTTCGTTAGAAATTCTGGCCTGCTACCCTTTCTCCTCAGTTTCAAAATAGGACTTGTGTGCATAAGATGAAGTGTTTTTAGGGAAGATAGGCTTGGGATAAGATTGTCAAACTGACATTGGTACTCCACACTCAAACTTGCAAAAATCGAACACGGAAATGCCAAGATGAGTGGGTTTCCCATAAAACCAACAATAGGACCAAAATTCCAAATGATTTTCAATTAAGACCGAAAAGAACCAACTCTTCATAAAGAAGAGGGCGGTGGCCAAGGCCACCATGTATGAGTTTGTGGTGTGACACCGCGAAGATGTATCTCGGGTTCACGGCCACTACTCGTCATTTAAGCTCACAATTCATGAAATGAAAATATAGAGACAAAATGAGTTCTTACTATCGGCATAATGGGGGGAGGGATAGCCCAATGGATTAGGACCGCACTCCCCCTATGTCCATGCCTACATCTAAACCAAATAAGTATCGTCTAATATGGGTAGGTATGCAAGAAATCCACTAAATCCAATTGGATATGTCCACCACATTTAGTTCTCCTCTCAACTCCTTGAATCTTGCTTCACCAAGAGGCTTCGTGAACATATCGGCGAGTTGATGCTTGGTGTTGACATACTTGATTGCAATATCACCCTTCTCAACATGGTCTCGAATAAAATGATACCGAATCTCAATGTGCTTGGTCTTGCCATGAAGAACCGGGTTGTGTGCAATTTTAATAGCACTTTCATTGTCACATAAAAGAGGCACTTTGTCACAAATGACACCATAATCCTTTAAAGTTTGCCTCATCCATAATAATTGTGCACAACAACTACCGGCGGCGATGTATTCGGCTTCGGTGGATGACGAGGCCACACAATTTTGCTTCTTGGAAGACCAACTCACAAGGGACCTACCAAGGAATTGGCATGTACCCGAAGTTGATTTTCTATCCATTTTGCAACCCGCCCAATCCGCATCCGAATAACCAACAAGATCAAAGCTTGTACCATGGGGATACCAAAGACCATAGTTGGGAGTATCCAACAAATATCTTAGAATCCTTTTGACCGCGGTTTCATGACTTTCCCTAGGACTTGATTGGAATCTTGCACACATACCCACACTAAACATAATATCCGGTCTAGATGCACAAAGGTAAAGCAAGATCCAATCATAGAACGATAAAGCTTTTGATCAACTTCCTTACCATCCGGATCTAAGTGAAGATCCGCCTTGGAGTCCATGGGAAACTTATATGGCTTGGCATTGTTCATATCAAATTTCTTGAGCATGTCCTTAATATACTTGGCTTGACATAAGAATGTTCCTTCTCGAAATTGGTGGATTTCAAAGCCAAGAAAATAATTCAATTTTCCCATCATGGACATCTCAAATTCCTTGGTCATTAGCTTGCCAAATTGATCACTAAATTCACGGTTAGTGGAACCAAAGATAATATCATCAACATATATTTGGCATACGAAAAAATCTCCATTTACCCTTTTTGTAAAAAGAGTGGGATCTATTACCCCAATTTCAAAGCCACGGTCTACTAAGAACTCCTTGAGATGATCATACCAAGCACGTGGAGCTTGCTTGAGCCCATAAAGAGCCTTATGTAGTAAGTAGACGTGGTTAGGAAATTTAGGGTCTTCGAAACCCGGTGGTTGTTTAACATACACCAATTCATTTAGTGGACCATTTAGAAAGCACTTTTAACATCCATTTGATATAAGACAATATTATGAGTAGATGCATAAGCAATTAGTAAGCGAATGGATTCAAGTCTAGCAACGGGGGCATAGGTTTCACCGTAGTCGACTCCTTCGATTTGGGTGTAGCCTTGTGCAACCAATCTTGCTTTGTTGCGAATGACTTGACCATGTGAGTCTTGCTTGTTCTTAAATATCCACTTGGTTCCAATGACATTATGGAGGAGTCATTGGGTTTTCACTAATGACCATACTTTGTTGCGCTCGAAGTTGTTCAACTCTTCATGCATAGCCGCAACCCAATCCATGTCTTCAAGAGCATCATATACCTTGAGAGGTTCTAAGCTAGACAAACAAGAGACATGACCACAAAAGTTAGATAATTGATTGCGTGTGGACACACCTCTACGGATACTCCCAAGGATATTTTCTTTGAAGTGTTGTTGGTAATCCAATTTTGATGCACGCCGGATGACCCGGCGTTCCAAGGCTTGACCAATTGTTTCACCAACACAAATATCTTCATCATTGCCTTTATCTTGCTCATGGTCAACCGAAGTGGAGTTCTTGGAGTTGTGGGTTCATTATGTTCTTGTTCACCACTAGAGTTGGGTGGGTCTTGACCATCTTCTTGATCAATATTTGAGGTGGATGGCTCAACTTGAGTAGAACTTGTTCCTTCTTCTTGAGTATCATCAATGGTCCTTCAATAGGAATTAGTTCTCCAATCCCCATAGTTCTTATGGCTTGAGATGGAGCATCATCACCTACATCATCATGATCAATATGCTCCGCTTGGGAGCCATTATCCTCGACAAACTCCACGTTCATAGATTCTTCAACACACCCGGTGGATATGTTGTAGACCCTATAAGCATGAGACTTTGCGGCATATCCAACAAATATACCATCAAAAGATCTAGATTCAAATTTAGCAATTTTGCAACCTTTAATGTAAACATGGCATTTGCATCCAAAGACTCGAAAGTAAGATACATTTGGCTTTTTACCGGTGAGGAGTTCATATGGTGTCATGTCCTTGAGAGGACGGAAGAAGAGCCGGTTTGAGTAATGACAAGCGGTGTTGATGGCTTCGGCCCAAAAGTTGTATGGGGAATTAAATTCGGCCATCATAGTTCTTGCCATATCAATAAGAGTGCGGTTCTTCCTTTCGGCAACACCATTTTGTTGGGGAGTATATGCAGCGGAATATTGGTGTTGAATGCCCTCCCCACTTAGGAAATCATCCATAGTGTAATTCTTGAACTCCGTACCATTGTCACTTCTAATTGCCAAAATCTTGGAGTCATATTGGCGTTGAACTAGGGTTGCAAAGTCAATGAATATCTTTTGAGTTTCACTCTTCTTCTTGATGTAGAAAGTCCAACAATATCTTGAATAATCATCCACAATCACCAAACAATATTTCTTGCCACCAAGACTATCATATGTGGGAGGCCCAAAAAGATCCATATGAAGGAGCTCCAAAGGCCTCTTAGTGGAGATAATGGTCTTCTTGGGGTGATTCTTTCATGCATCTTTCCGGCTATGCAAGCACTACAAGGACGATCTTTGGAAAAATTAACATCGGTTAGTCCTACCACGTGTCCACCCTTTACAAGAGTTTGTAAATTTCTCATACCGACATGGCCAAGTCGGCGATGCCAAAGCCACCCCTTGTCGCCTTTAGCCATTAAACATGTAGCGATTTGAGTGGTCTCTTTTGAGAAATCAACCACATACAAACCGTTTTCACGAAATCCAACAAAGGCGACATTGAGTGTTTGAGTGAAAAGGATGGTCACGTGGTATTTATTAAAAATAACGGTGTAACCGGCATTGCATAATTGACCAACGGAAAGTAAATTGTATGAAAGAGATTCAACAAGAAGGACCTTCTCAATGGATAACTCCGGAGTGATCACCACCTTACCAACTCCCACTACCTTGAGTCTTGCATTGTTGCCAACGGTGACATGAGAGAATGAGAGTAGTTGTTTCAATAAGTCCTTTACTAGTTCTTTGCTTCCGGTCATATGGGATGAGCATCCACTATCAATGAGCCATGAAGATCCACCGGAAGAGAAACCCTACAATAATCAAGTCTTTGATTTAGGTACCCATTTTGGAATGGGTCCTCTTTTGTTAGTCACAAGGGTCTTTGGAACCCAAATAGCATAGTGATAATCATCTCCATATGAAGAGCCAACATATTTAGCAAAAACACAACCATTTGTAGATTTCAAAAGAACATATGAGGGGTTGTATTTTCCCGCAAAGTTATTGTGAGTGGCATTGCCCCTAGTGACATTACCACTCCCAATAGAGTTGTCATTTGCTTTGGCTAACTCCCCCTCCTTCACAAAAACAATATCTTTGGAAGGGGGAGTCGCCTTCTTCTTCTTGTTGTTGACCTTCTTAGAGTTGGGTGTGAACCCAATTCCTTCTTTGCCAACCACTCCCTTTTGATTGCTCAAAAGATCATTGAGGTTCTTTTCCCCTTGGATACAAGTGGCTAGGCCCTTCTCAAGTTGGGCCTTCAACCTAGTGTTTTCCTCAATAAGAGATGCCTTGACACATAAAGGGTTAGTGGAACAAGCATTTGCATCTTTATCATTATGAGAAGTGGTGAAGCTAGCATAGATAAATTGAGCTTGTAGTTTGGCATATGACTCCTTGAGTGTAGTGAGCTCACTTGAGGTCACCTTGTGGGTTTCCCTAAGTTGCTCAAAACCCTCAAAGAGCTTGTTATGACTCTCTACAAGTTCCTCATTTTTACTTTTTAGATCAATAGCAATTTGAATAGAGGTTTCACGAGTTTCTTTTGCCTTGGAAAGATCCATGGCATGTGTCTCCTCAAGTTGCTCACGGAGCAATTGTTCCTCAACAAGTTGATCTTCTAGCTCACCAATTTTGTCGGCATGATCACATGCATGCCCTTCGAGCTCACAAATCCTAACATCCTTCTCATTAAGAAGATGCTTGGCTTCTCCATATTGATACATGAGGGCCTCAACCATTTTCTTGGTTGGACCTTGGAGCTTGCTAATGAAGATAGAAATTTTATCCTCTTCTTCAATTTTCCCTACATCCTCAACACAATCCAATAGTGATGGGTTAGAGGAGATAGTAATTTTTGGTGGGGAATTCACCTTTGTTTCCTTGGCCATGAGGCACATAGGCTTGGAGATCTTGTCGTCGTTTGGAGATGAGAAGAGGTTGGCCAATGATGGAGGAAGGGTGCCCATTGCAAGAGCCGCCATTCCTACTTCTTCACTTGGTTCTTTATCCTCCTCACCTCCGGACTCGTATTCCTCTTGATGGGATGCCACAAGAGCCTTTTGAGGTGATCTCTTCATGTAGGTAGGCTTGGGGTGGTACTTGTTCTTCTTTAGAATGAGTTGACCACCATTATCCTCTCTTCTTTCATAGGGGCAATCCTTCACAAGATGAGTGTCCTTTCCACAATTGAAGCACATTCTTTTTATTGGTGGAGGGTTGACGCTCTTGTTCTTCTTGTTCCAAAACCGGGTGGCGGCAAGTGCAAGAACTTCATTGAGCTCACCCTCCAAGTCTTCTTCACCTTCATAGACCGGGCTTTCTTCATATCTTGGATGGTCTACCACACGAGCCTTCAAAGCAAGAGTCTTTGGGCCACGGACTTGGTTGAAAGACTTGGATGTGGACTTCAATGTATCATAGGTGACAAATTGAGCCAAGATGTCATTGGGAGTCATTGTTGTGTAATCCGCTCTTGCATGGAGGTTCATCACCATAGTTTCACTATATGGCATAATTGCTTGAAGGAACTTGGCCTTGACCCATTCATCATCCATATCCTTCTTTCCATTTTCCCTACATGTCACCACAAGCTTGTAGAGTCTTCGGTAAAGTTCGGTCGGAGTCTCTTCGTCTAGCATGATGAAGTTGTCAACTTGATGTTGAAGGACGGCCGCATTGGAGCGTTGAATGCCCTCATTTCCTTCATACACGGTTTCAAGATAGAGCCAAGCCTCATTGCAAGTTTTGAGATTCCGCACATGATCTTCATCATTTGCGGTCATAGCACTCTCAAGAATGTACTTGGCATTTGCATCAAGTTGCTCATCAATCTCTTCTTGCTTGGTCAAGTTGTTGGGATCAACTGGGTTGAAACCATGTAGAACCACCCTCCAAAGATGCACCGATGAGCTGCGAAAATAAGACTCCATAGATTTCTTCCAAGTGAAATAACGAGTATTATCAAGCTTAGGAGGGGGTCTACCAAGGTTGGTTATATGAGGTTGAGTGAGTGCAACTTGAGTGAGATAAGAGCTAGGTGGAGCAAAGTTAAGAGAAGGCTTCTCAAAGGTTTATCATTTTTATCCTTGTCACTAGCTCCCTTAATAGGGCTAGCGGTTGATGAGGAGCCATTTTGATTAGATACCCGAGTATACACCTCATCCACCATTTTGCCTTTCATGAACCCAAAAAGTTCAATCATGGACTTCATGGTGATTGGGGCATCACCCTCGGGAGGGATTATTCCCGCTTCGATTAGTTCTTTGTCAAGTTGTTCTCTATCAAATTTTTCTTGTTCCTTAGCAAGTCTTAACTCCTCATCTTTAGCACGTTGTACATCCTCCGCACTAGCCATCCTCCTCTTTAGGCGATTAAGCCCTTAATAAAGAGACCTTGCTCTGATACCAATTGAAAGGATCGAGTAGGTTGACTAGAGGGGGGGGTGAATAGGCAACTACCAATTTTAATTTTCTTTTCAACAAGTTAAGGAATTGCTCAAATATAAGTTCTCTAGATATGCAACTAGGTGAACAATCCTATATGATGAGCAAGAAGCTAGCTAACAAGATATACTAAACAAGGTAAGCTAGCAATACAAGTAAAGGTATATATAAAAAGGATAAGCACACGGTGACACGGAGATGATTCCCGAAGTTCACTTCCCAATGGAAGCTACGTCTTCGTTGGAGCGGTGCGGGGTCACAAGTGATCCCCGAATAGCCGTGATATGGCACACCGTATCTCCTCCACTATATGATGCCCTCGAGGTCGGCAACAAACCTTTACAAGGATGAGGCACACTCCACAACCGAATTGGAGGCTCTCACCAATTCCCACGGCTTCCAAAGCCGCAAGAATCACAAGGCCGGGGCACGTCTCCACAACCGAATTGGAGGCTCCCGGCTAGTCCCCGCGGCTCCCAAAGCCACAAGAACGACCAACGACCGTCTAGGGTTCCAATGAACCCAAGATGCACAAGTTCCTCTAAGGAATGGATATGGAAATCAAATCGCTTTGGTGGAAGGGTAGATCTAGGTCAACTCTCCCAAGTCCTAGAAGGACAAGGTGTTTGAGTGGCTAGGGAGAGAGATCTACCAAGTTTAAGCTTGCAACAATGGTGGGGAAGATATTTCTGGTCGTGGTACCCTCTCCAATGTAGGAGAAGGCCTTTATATACTGCCCCAGATTCTAGCCGTTGCAGACAGGTAAATCGGATAATCCGATTCAAGTCAACATCGGATTATCCGATGAAATCGGATAATCCGATCAGACTATCATCGGATAATCCGAACAGCTTCAGTGTAATTTCTTCTAGTCCTTAGCAGAATTCCAGCGAAATCTTGATCATCGGATAATCCGATAATTTCCAACTCGGATAATCCGAACATCTTCAGTGTAAGATTTCTTCTAGTCCTTAGCAGAATTCCAGCGAAATCTTGATCATCGGATAATCCGATAATTTCCAACTCGGATAATCCGAACATCTTCAGTGTAAGATTTCTTCTAGTCCTTAGCAGAATTCCA
Source organism: Poa pratensis (assembly GCA_947311845.1). Classification (NCBI taxonomy): domain Eukaryota; kingdom Viridiplantae; phylum Streptophyta; class Magnoliopsida; order Poales; family Poaceae; genus Poa; species Poa pratensis. Next base: position 49,884,561 of record CAMZMU010000128.1, read on the forward strand.
GCGAAATCTTGATCATCGGATAATCCGATAATTTCCAACTCGGATAATCCGAACATCTTCAGTGTAAGATTTCTTCTTGTCCTTAGCAGAATTCCAGCGAAATCTGCAAATCGGATAATCCGATACTTTCAACATCGGATAATCCGATTCACTTCAGCAACAAAACTGGCTCTTTTCAACTCCCTTTTTGGTTTCGATGCAAAGATGTTTTACACACTTAAAACCTGCATCACTTGATTCACATGTTAAATCGTCACAAGTGTTGTTGCCTAACACACAAAACACAAGGGATTAATAAATGTCCTTTCAGAAAGCTTAAGTTCAGAGGGATGATCAGAGCTAGGGTTCGAGAGAGAAGAAGAGGTAGGCCAGCAGGAACAACGGCGGCTAGGGTTTAACCCAATAATACAGAGATACCAATTACAAGCCTCTTTTCCAGGCTAAATATCGAAGGGAGAAGGTAGCGACAACCGAGAGAGCAGGTGATAAAGTTAACTGAAGATAAGAACAGCGTCAGCTTCCAAACAGCGACGGCTCAGCCATCTCTAGCCATCCACGAGTGGATCAACGGCTCTCGTTGAATCATTACGGTGCGATGCAGTAAGGATGCAGGAGACGTGTTGATCGCCAAATGAACGGCTAAGCTTAAATGCGACACTGCTATCACATTAAGTTAACACTTCTTCAGGTTCAGATACAGTTCCTGACAGATCCCCCTTGTCAAGCTCAGACTTGTCCTCAAGGCTGGAAGTCGGGGAAGATCTTCTGGATGAAGTTTGAGTCTTCCCATGTATCTGCTTCTTCGGGTAGATTGATCCATTTCACCAACCATTGAACAACTGGCACTGCAATATCACCTTGCTTTCTAGGAATCAGCTTGCGGTCAATTACCTTGTCAGGGCCAGTTTGAATATTTCCATGCTCATCAATCAGTGGTAATGTTGGTGTAGGTATAGCTACTGGTCCATGGTGCTTTTTAAGCTGACTAACATGAAATGTGTGATGTAAGGTACATCCCTCAGGGAGCAGCAATTTGTATGATGTATTTCCCACTTTAGATAGCACACGAAAAGGTCCATAGAATTTAGAGTGCAGCTTGATGCTTCTGTGGATGTGCAGTGATGAATGCCTATAAGGCTGTACCTTCAAGTAGACCATATCCCTTTCACTTCTGTTCTTGTTAGCGAAATGGACCATTCTATCTTGAGCTTGTTGCAAATTTTCCTTGATGATTGCGTTAGCTGCTTCTCTGTTCCTTAACATCTCGGCAGCAGATTCAGTCTTAGCATCTGGTAAAAACATTTCTGCCACTAGTGGGGGAGGAAAACCATATAATGCCTGAAATGGTGTCATTTTTAGAGAGGTGTGGAATGTGGTGTTATACCACCATTCTGCAGAAGTGAGCCATGATTGCCATTTCTTGGGCTGAGCAAATGACATGCACCTCAGGTAAGTCTCTAAGCATTGGTTAACTCTTTCTGTCTGGCCGTCAGTTTGAGGATGGTAACTAGTACTCATGTGCAATTTGATTTTTAATGCCTTGAATAATTCTTGCCAGAGGTTACTAGTGAAAATAACCATGCAACTTGAATATGTGATCATGAAAGGCTTGTGCAATAGTCTTCACAGTAATGGGATGTTTCATAGCAATGAAATGTGCAAATTTAGTGAATCTATCCACTACCACTAGGATCATATCCTTGTTGTTAGAGGTAGGTAATCCTTCCACAAAGTCCATGCTAATGTGAGTCCAAGCCATGTCAGCCACAGGTAATGGCTGTAGTTTTCCTGGATATTTCAGATGCTCAGGCTTGTTAATTTGACAGACTGGGCATTGCTTCACATACTCCTCTATTTCAGCTTTCATTTTAGGCCAATGGAAGACCAATTGTATTCTGTGAATTGTTGCACGTCCACCAGAGTGACCTCCCAATTCAGATGCATGAAAGAGAGTGAATATGTCTTGTTTTACCTTCTTGTCATTTCCCACCACTATTTTGTTATTGTATCGTAGTAATCCATTTTTCAGTGAAAAATTTGGTATAGCAGTAGGGGTCACAGCCAGCTGAGCCAGAAGTGATTTACAGTAATCATCATTTTCATAGCTTTCCACAATTGTTGTTATCCAAGCAGGGACTACAGCTGATCCAAGTAGCTGCCTCACAGCCATTTTAACTCTTGAAAGAGCATCATCAACTCTGTTTTCTTTACCCTTTTTATATTCAACAGAGTAGTTGTAGCCTAGTAATTTGATCAACAATTTGTGCTGAATACCTTCTGTCAGTTTTTGCTCCTGAATATACTTCAAGCTTTGTTGATCTGTTTTGATAACAATAGAAGATGCTGCAAAATAGTGTTTCCATTTCTTGATTGCTTCTATAATGGTCAGCGCTTCTTTGTCATATGTAGACCAAGCTGCTATCCTTGGGCCTAATGATTTACTCATGAAGGATATAGGCCTTCCCTTCTGCATAAGTACAGCTCCTAGTCCATATCCAGAAGCATCTGCTTCTAAGGTGAAGGGTAGACTGAAATCAGGTAATGCCAGGACAGGTGCTGTAGTCATACAAGTTTTCAGTGTTTGGAATGCTTTTGCTCGAGTAGCAGACCAGATAAATGAGTTTTTCTTCAAGCAATCAAACAGTGGTCGACAGATTATCCCATAGTTTTTAATGAATCGCCTGTAGTATCCAGTCATGCCTAATATTCTTCTGAGTTCAGAGATATTTTGTGGTTCAGGCCAATTGGCTATTACCTCCACCTTCACTGGATCAGTTGCTACACCATTTCCTTGTATGATATGGCCGAGGTATTCTACCTTAGTTTGACCAAAGGTGCATTTCTCACTTTTAGCAGTCAGTTTGTTATCCCTCAGAACCTTGAACACAGCCTCCAAATGCTTGTAGTGTTATTGTTCACTTTTGCTATAGATGAGGATATCATCAAAGAATACTAAAGCAAATTTTCTCAAGAATGGAGCCAGGAGGGTATTCATCAGGGACTGAAATGTAGTAGGAGCATTTGTCAGACCAAAGGGCATTACTAAGTATTCAAAATGGGCCAGGTGAGTGTTGAATGCAGTCTTTGCTATGTCCTCTTCTTTCATTCTGATCTAGTGATATCCACTACGCAGATCAATTTTGGAGAATATACAAGCACCATTTAATTCATCCAATAGGTCTTCAATAACAGGAATTGGGTACTTGTTCTTCACTGTTTGTTCATTCATTTTTCTGAAGTCATTCACTACTCTCCAAGTAGTGTCTTTCTTTTGCACCATTAATGCAGGAGAAGAATAAGGACTACTGCTTGGTCGTATGACATTTTGTTTGAGCAGTTTCTGAATAATTTCTTCCATAACATTCTTCTGGTGATGTGGCAGCCTATATGATCTTTGATTAATGATTTTTGCATCAGGTACCAATGGAATAGCATGATCACACTCTCTTTTAGGAGGTAATGAAGTAGGCTCGGCAAAAATATTAGCATACTGATCCATTAAGGGTTGCAGAAATGCAGCGACTGCAGGTAATTTACTATTGTCTTTATCCATTTCCATGACTTGCTGCAAGAAGATAAATGCTCCACAGATAGGTTTTTCCTTCAGGCTTAGCAATTCATCTATTATGATTTTATCAGATAAGCCAGGCAAGGACTCATCTAATAACTTGACAGACTGGCCATCAGATGCAGTCAGAGAGATGACCATTTACTTGAAGTCCATAGTCACAGGACTGTGATCTTTTATCCAATCAGTGCCACAAATGATGTCATAACCAGTTAAGGGTAACAGCTTGAATTTATAGCTCATCTTATGTCCTTGTATATCATAGAAACACTGCTCAGTATTAAACTCGGACACCAGTACACTGCCATTAGCAACCATAACCTGTACTCTTTTAGCTGGTGCTATTTTACACTTAATTCTTTTGGCCAAGTTATTGGACATAAAAGTACCAGTGCTGCCAGAATCAATTAGAACAGTAGCTAAATGGTTGCCAAATTTAGCAGTCAGTGTAAAAGCATAATGAGCTTCACTATTGCCACTGATAGCATGCATAGATATGATCAATTTAGCATCTGGTTCAGGCAACTTTTGATCATCATCAGAATCATCATAGTCAACATAGATCACCTCAGCTTGTGTTTCTTCTTGTTGTTGTAAAGCATTAAGCTTTGCTTTACTATACATCTTGCATTGCTGTTTGTGACCAGGAAACCAAGGCTCATTGCATCTGAAACACACCTTATTCTGTTTAGCTTGCTCAATCACCTCAGCTAACCCTTTTTGGTTTTGATCATTGCTGATGGTCCTTCTTACTGTCTGTTGATTCATGGGATAGCTTGGCCTGCTTCTAGGCTGTGCTTGTTCAATTCTTCTAGCATACCACATGGTTCAGTCATTGTATTTGGTTTCAAACACTGCAAATGACTCTGAATGTAAAATGTTAACCTAGAAATGAAACTATTAACATAATAGTCATCAGGTATACTGGGGTTATCTCTGCGCATGAGGTTCTGGATTGCAACTTGCTTATGTCCTTCACCACGGCTTGGTGGTCTCTGTGGTTGTGGAACTGCAGCATTCGGGTGTCTGTATGGAAGTTTCTCTGAACCATCTAAATTTAGTTCCTTTCCAGCCTGATCATGCAGTGTTGATGTTCCAATTGGTTTGACAGTCGTCAAGTTGGCTTTCACTAGCTGTTGATTGACACTACCCTGCGCAGGAGACTCAGCCGTAGCAGTTTCCAGTGGAGGAGGAGAAGCAGGTGGAACAGTTGAAGGTACTGTTGTGAGTAGTTTCTCCAAGCTGATCTGAATACTGTCAAAGTTTTCCTGAATACTGACAAAATTCTTCTCCACCTTCTAAGAAAATTCAGTGAATTCTTGCTTGTCTTCCTCACGAACACGTTGCAGGGTCTTGACATCCAAGATCAAGGACTTCAGTTCTAACATGTTAGTGCTTTCGGAAGAAGCATCAGATGGTTTCGTCATAGTTTCTACCGCCGCCGATCTTCCGCCGCCAGCTACTCTCGCCGCCTAGGTACACCGAACAGGGAGGGAAAGGGTGGGATTTTATTACCTGAGAAGTGTTCTCCGGCAACCACCTCTGAACCTGAACTGCACCCGATCTGTGCCGTCGCCGCCAAGCTGCCGCCGTAACCCAACGCCGCTGCCGGAACCGAGGAAGAAGAAGGATTTCACAGGAGATCCCAACTTCTCCACCTTCCTAGATCCAATTCGCCTCCGAAAAAACTTGGCTCTGATACCACTTTGTTAAGCCTAGACTAACAATCAAGGAGAAGTAACACAACCATCACAGATTCTGGCATCATCTCACTCCTTATTACAGTTGAATTACAGAGGAAAGCTTAAGTTCAGAGGGATGATCAGAGCTAGGGTTCGAGAGAGAAGAAGAGGTAGGCCAGCCGGAACAACGGGGGCTAGGGTTTAACCCAATAATACAGAGATACCAATTACAAGCCTCTTTTCCAGGCTAAATATCGAAGGGAGAAGGTAGCGACAACCGAGGGAGCAGGTGATAAAGTTAACTGACGATAAGAACAGCGTCAGCTTCCAAACAGCGATAGCTCAGCCATCTCCAGCCGTACACGAGGGGATCAACGGCTCTCGTTGAATCATTACAGCGCGAAGCGGTAAGGATGCAGGAGAGGCATTAATCGCCAGATGAACGACTAAGCTTGAATGCGACACTGCTATCATATTCAGTTAACACTTCTTCAGGTTCAGATACAGTTTCTGACACGAGGTGGAGGAGACAGGGCCGTTTACTGGTCCCGGCGGCGTCAAGTGGCTTGAGGGGGACGTCTTTGCCGAGTTCCTGCAGTTCCTCGGGGAGGACGAATCGGTCGTGCAAGACGGCGGCAGCAGCAGCAACAGCGGCGATCACATGGATGAGGGCGACAAAAACGGTGACGACGAAGACGAGATGAAGTATCTGCTTGTAACACCTGCAGGTGTTCATGCGTGTGGCTGATAGTTATCTGAAGGTAGTAGTGTGTAGCTGTTGTGTTATCTGAATGTAGTAGTGGCTGCTGTGTAGCTGGGTAGTGTGTGTGGGGTCCACTTGTAAGGGGGCAGTATATAAGCCAAGGAGACAGACGAAAGAAGCAGAAAAGAAATGAAGGAAAAAGTCTCCAGTTCTTCCCTTGTTTCTCTCGAGTCTGTATCCTCCTGATCCCCTCTATTCTTAATGCTAGGAATTCCAGGTCGAACTCACGCCACGAACCCATCGTTGGCCAAGGGTAGTTACAGTGGTATCAGAGCTAGCGAATCCTTCCCCGAAAATCCCTAAACTTTTCCCCGTCTCTTCTCTGTTCTGTTCGATCCAGTCTTGATCTGTCTAGTTCATCCATCTGTCTAGTTCATCCAGTCTTGATCTCACGCCCTGATTTCTTTAGTGGCCAAGGGATAGAGCCATCGATCTTCGGATCCTTACCCAAAAATTTCATAAAAAAGAGAAAAAAATCCACCGAAAAAATCCCCACAATTTTTTTCCCGGAAATCCTGTAAATCCTCTCTTCGGTTGTTGGATCAAGTGATTCCGCGACGGCACCACCAAAACCTTCACCGCAGACATAGTTCGTGCTGGAGGCGATGGAAGAGGCGGCGATGTATACGGATGAGTTGCTGAAGGCGATTCGGGAGGGGTTGGATCGCGTCCAGACCCAGATCGCCTCCTTCGACGCTCGCATGGGGCTCCTCGACACGGCTTACCAGAAGGTCTCGAGACAACTCGACTTCAAATTGCACGCGGTCGGCGACCACACGCGTATCATGGATGCCATCGAACGCCGCCAGGAGACCCTCTCGCAGCAACTAGCGGCGACGGCAGAAGCGGTGGCTCGATTGGGTGGATCGAAGGCTCCGCCCGTGGTGGTAGTGGCGGACAGCGACGGGGAATTGCAGCGCGACACCGGCAAGGGCATCCTCAGCTCTCCACCGGCAGGCGGTGAGCGGGGCGCGTCGTGGAAGGGACCACCGGTACCAGGATCTTCTTCCACGCCACGACAACCAGATCCTGGTATCGCTGGCGTGGCATCTGGAAGGGAGACAGGTCGTGCCTGGAGCAAACCACCGGGCGAACACCTTGGTGGCGCTAGGTAGACCATGCCGAAGATGGCGTTTCCCAAATTCAACAGCTCGTTTCCTCGCATCTGGCGCGACAATTGCATGGACTACTTTCAGGTGTTCAACATTTCTCCTTCCATGTGGTTCACTACGGCTCGCCTTCATATCGAAGGGAATGCCGCACACTGGTTTCAGGCCTACAAGCTTCGCAATGAGGCAAATACTTGGCCAGAGTTCATCAATGCAGTAGAGGCCAAGTTCGGTGTGGATGACCATCGATAGTTTATGTCAGCCCTGATCCAGCTAAAGCAGAAGGGTTCCCTAGATGATTACTGTTCCGAGTTTCAGGCACAGATGTACCAGTTATGTGGGCATAATCCATATTACGATGAGACTCTGTTTGTGGGGCATTTCCTCAAAGGCTTGAAGCAAGAGATACGAGTACCAGTAGCTTCAATATTACCTGAAACTGTAGACAGGGCAATTTTGTTGGCGCATGTACAAGATGACCTGAGTAGTCAGTACAAACCGTGGGAGGCCAAGCATCAAGCTCCTGCAAAACAAGACGGACCCAGAGTGGCAGCTCAACCTGGACAGGGAGAACTGTGGAAGGAACGTCAACTGAAAGAATACCGGCGCTCCAATGGTTTGTGTTATAGCTGTGGTGACAAGTACGACCCTACACATGTGTGTGCACATAAGCCTCAAGCTGTTGTGCAAGCTCTCACTATGCAAGATCATGCAATGGAATTGTCTCCTGCCGTGCTAGATATGTTAGAAATGCAGGGCATGGCGGAGGCACAGCAGCAACCTGGAAGGATTTACAGGTGATCAGGGCTCGATTTCCTCAAGCACTTGCTTGGGGACAAGCAAGTTCTCTAGCGGGGCAGATGTAACACCTGCAGGTGTTCATGTGTGTGGCTGATAGTTATCTGAAGGTAGTAGTGTGTAGCTGTTGTGTTATCTGAATGTAGTAGTGGCTGCTATGCAGCTGGGTAGTGTGTGTGGGGTCCACTTGTAAGGGGGCAGTATATAAGCCAAGGAGTGATGCGTGTTAAGTTACACGTCCGTTGGGAACCCCAAGAGGAAGGTATGATGAGTGCAGCAGCAAGTTTTCCCTCAGTAAGAAACCAAGGTTTAATCGAACCAGTAGGAAGTCAAGGGTCTTCTGAAGGTTGTTGGTGGCTGAATGTGGCACGGCGCAACACCAGGGAATCAGCAGCAACGTGGAACCTGCACACAAGACAATCAAACTACTTTGCCCCAACGAAACAGTGAGGTTGTCAATCTCACCGGCTTGCTGAAAACAAAGGATTAAAAGTGTGGTGTGGAAGATGATGTTTGCTTGCAGAGAATTAAAGAGAACAATGATTGCAGTTGGTTGTATTTCAGATGTAAAAGAATGGACCGGGGTCCACAGTTCACTAGTGGTGTCTCTCCATAATAAAATACTAACATGCTGGGTAAACAAATTACAGCTGGGCAATTGACAAAATAGAGAGTGCATAACAATGCATATACAAGTCATGATGATCACTATGAGATTTACTTGGGTATTACGACAAAGTATACAGACCGCTATCCAGCATGCATTTGTGCCTAAATAGTCCACCTTCAGGTTAGCATCTGCACCCCCTTCCAGTATTAAGTTGCAAGCAACAGACAATTGCATTAAGTATGGTGCATAATGTAAACAATACAAATATCCTTAGACAAAGCATTGCTGTTTTACCCCTAGTAGCAACAGCACATCCACAAACTTAGAACTTTCTGTCACTGTCCCAGATTAAATGGAGGCATGAACCCACTATCTAGCATAAATACTCCCTCTTGGAGTTACAAGCATAAACTTGGCCAAAGCCTACACTACCAACGGAGAGCATGCAAGATCATAAACAACATAGGCATGATAAATCAATAATCAACTTGACATAGTATTCAATATTCATCGGATCCCAGCAAACACAACATGTAGCATTACAATAAAATGATCTTGATCATGATAGGCAGCTCACAAGATCTAAACATGATGGCACAAGAGGAGAAGACAACCATCTAGCTACTGCTATGGACCCATAGTCCAGGGGTGGACTACTCACACATCACTCCGGAGGAAGGCATGGCGATGTAGAGCCCTCCGGTGATGATTCCCCTCCCCGGCAGGGTGCCGGGAAGAGCTTCAGAACCCTCCCGAGCTAGGGTTGACGACGGCGGCGGCTCTGGAACTTTTCGTGGATGGAGGCTAGGGTGTTTAGGGTTTTCCCGAGAAAGGCAATTTATAGGCGAAGGGGCGATGTCGGTGGAGGCCCGAAGGCTACTCACCACGTGGCGGCGCGCCAGGGGTGGGACCCACGCCACCACATGGTGAGGGCGCCTCGGTGCCCCCCTTCGTCTCTCCTTCGGACTCCGTGTACGTGACAGAAAAATAGGACCTTGGCTTTTTGTTTCGTCCAATTCCGAGAATATTTCCACAACAGCTTTTCTGGAATAAAAAACAGTAGAAAACAGGAACTGGCACTGTGGCATCTTGTTAATAGGTTAGTCCCAGAAAATACATAAAAATGCTATAAAGTGTGAATAAAACATGTAGCAATTGACATAATATAAGCATGGAACATAAGAAATTATAGATACGTTGGAGACGTATCAAGCATCCCCAAGCTTAGTTCTACTCGTCCTCTAGTAGGTAAAACGATAACAACAAATAATTTCTTAGGTGACATGCTACCACATAATCATGATCAAATAATATTGTAAAGCATATGTTATGAATGAAGTGACTCAAGACAATGGTCTATAGTTTGCTAACAAGTAGATAATGAATAAACAATTGAATCATATAAGTAAAAACTTTTCATAAATAGTACTTTCAAGACAAGCATAAAAAGCTTTGCATAAGAGTTAACTCATAAAGCAATAGATTCTAAGTAAAAGGCATTGAAGCAACACAAAGGAAGATTTAAGTTTCAACAATTGCTTTCAACTTTCAACTTGTATATCTCATGGATAATTGTCAACACAAAGCAATATAATAAGTGCAATAAGTAAGCATATAAAAATTGTTGCACACAAAGTTGACACAAGTGTTTGCTTCTGAGATAGAAAGTAGTAGGTAAACTGTAACATCCCAAAAATTATTATCAGGATTATATTCCAAAAATGAGAGCCAACAAAAACTTTTGTTGTCTATTGTATATTAATTGCTTTTGTTACTTGAGATGTTGTTCTTGCTGTTTGTGTGAGTGTTTGCACTAGTGAACACTAGTAAGAAAGAAAGAAAACAAAATATAAAATCAAAGCAAGAAAAATAAAAGTGACAAGTTATCACATGAAAATCTCCAAGTGACAAACTCAATTATTTTCAAACCAAAGTCAGTGGAGTTGTAATGTAAACACTCCCCATTTTGTTCCTACCACTTTCCCCTCTCAAATATTATTTTTGAACTAGTTTTAAAATTCAAAAATAAAAACAAGTGAAATAAATTAAAATAACATAAACAAAGTACTATGAAAGAAAATGTTGCCAAACATTTTATTTGGCAATGCCAATTTTTGTGGAGCTTCTACATGTTATGGGAGGCCCCACAATTATTTGCAAATTTTTCTAAAATGTTTAAGTACCTCAATTAAATCCAGGAAAAGCTTCTGGATTTTTGAAATAAAACTGAAAAATAAAAGAAAAGAGGAAGGAGGGGGTTTTCTGCAAAATGGTCATCGACCTCAGCCCCGATGACCATCGCCGTGTCGCCTTCACCGTCGTCGCCGTTTTCTTCGCCGCCAGGACCCCCCTGGCCGCGCTCTCCCTCGCTCCTGCGTCTCTGCACTTCTCTGCACCGCAGGGAAGAAAACGGGCACCTCTCCCGTCGCAGTTACGCCGCGGTTCCCCGACGGCCGCCGTGGAGGACTTGGACGGCGCCGAGCAAATTGGCCCCCGTCTCTGCGCCTCGACACGCCCAGCTCCTCTAGACGCTTCTAGAACCTTGCCGGACCCCGTTAAGCACCAAGCCGCCACGAGCCCCTGCACCCTCGCCACGTAATCGAGGAATCGGTCGCCGTGGACGCGCCATGGCCGCCGCCGTAGACCCCGACCATCGTGGACCGCCCCGAGCCTATAAAAGCACCCTGAGACCTCACTGGAACACCACACCTCTCCCTCGAGCTTTCCCTCGCCTCAATTTCGTCTGTGCACCGCCGGAGGGCAGTGCACTGCCTCACCCGACGCCGCCGTTGAGGTCGAACACCACCACAACGCCACACCCTCCCATTCTTCCCTCTGACCCCTCTACGCTGTTGCCCAAGCTCACCGCACTCACCCAGGCTTCTTTTCCCTCTTTTTAGCACACGGACGCGACCCCGAAGCTCCGCCGAAGTTGCTGCCCGACGCCGACGAAGAGCGCGACATCGCCGCCGTCGACAGAGACTTCCCCAGCAACTGCCGCTCGCACCATCGTCTTCCCCGAGCCGCCGCCGTCGATTCGCGTCATCGCCGCTTCCTCCCGAGCCCCTAGGTGAGAGATCTGTCCACCTCGCCGTCGCCGGCGCGGCAGCGCCGCTCATTTTAGGTCGTCGCCGATGGCGACCTCCGTGAGCCGTTGGATCGAAGATCTACGGCCACGTACCGCTTCGTGTTAAGTTAGACTGCCATGTGGGTCCCACTGTCATAATTTTAATCTTTTCCCTCGCGCGCGTACCGTTTCGCTGAGTCACTGACGGGTAGGACCCACCCGTCAGGGATTTCAACATTATCCACAACAGTGGATTTTTCTAATTTGAATTCTCTGAAATTCTCAGTACTGATGTCAACTTTAAAATTAAATATCTCGAGATTTAGGAATCCAAATAAATCAAACTCAAATGTTCTGGAAAGCTTATGAAATTGTTTAACCAACACAATTGGTCTCATGTCATTTAATTAAATATTTAAAAAGTATTATTGAAAATACCACAGAAGGTTTAAAATCTAAACTTGTTTGTTTCTGATACTCTGTTAGTCCAAATAATTCCAAACCAATTTTGCTAGCTTAGTACTGCCTTGTGTTAGCTCCCCTATTTTTGGTAGAATTAATTAAGCAGCATTAATTGTTGACTTTAAGATAAACCCTTCTGGACTAAAACAGACAAATATGTTTATTGGTTGATCCAAATGAGTTAGGACCAATTTTGTTAGCTCACATATAGCCATGTTTAGTTACCCCTAAAAGGGTTTAATTTTTGGAACAACAGAATTTAAATGGTAGCTAAAACTTGAATATTAAGCTACTGGATTCAATCCAATGTGTAGGGAGTTTGGTAACTCCAAATGATCCAATTCAAATTGGGTTGTATTCTACACATCAGTGGCTTTCCATAGAATTTTAGTTTGTATTTTTGTGACCAACAGAACTCAAGTTGTGGAATTAAACATGAATAACTAGTTTCTGCCATAATTTGGACTTAATTAAATAATGTTTAATTCAATTTATTTGAAAACCAAATTGTGTGGTTTGTGTGTGCAGTAGCTAATTGTGATGTTTATGATTGTTGTGTTGAGATGATTGCTTGTATAGCTTAGTGATTGGTTGCATTGTTTGTTTATTAATTAGACGAGAACGTTGTCGGATATATCGAGGAAGGAGAGTTTGCTGAAGTTGAAGAACAAGAGCAAGATCACTTTGCCAAGCAAGGCAAGCTATTCCCTGAGCTTGCACTACCAACATATGCATCTACTTTCATAACATGTTTTACTCTCAAAGCAAGATTTATAAAACTCATTTCAAAAGTATATGGATATTATTTTGCCACCCTATGTAGTAGTTTATGTAAAACTTTAGGATGGGAAAACAATGTTGTTTATTCAAAACTCCTTTGAAATGTCTTGTGAGTTTATGGAATGCCGAGATGTCGGTGTTGTGTTGGAAAAGTGGAAAAGTGGTGATGTTTATGAAAAATGCACAGTGTGTCCTTGTACTTACGTCAACCATCCAATACCCTGTGCGACCACCTCCACCACATATGGGAAACAGGCGTAGTCATATAATTTGCTCATATTAGTATGGGACTCCTCAACAACGAGGATGACCTCGTTCCATGAGGGGATGGTCATGGCGACCTACCCCCTGACCTGGGTCCTGGCATCTGAGGATGGGGGATTGAAGGGTTCGCTCGCCGGGCAGAACTACGAGTCCTCACACTTAGGTTTCCCGACGGGGAATCTGGACTGGGTGTCGATGGAAAGATGATAATTTCGTAGCGGTAGGATCCTATACTAGCATGAGCAAAGGACAGGCTATGGTCGGCGGCTTACTTCGCATACACCTGTATGGCGAGACGTGGCGGACACGATGAGCTGCCGGATGGATGTGGGATAAAAGCGTGCTACCTCTGCAGAGGGTTAAAACTATTCGAATAGCCGAGTCCTCGGATATGGACAGCTGGGAGACCCTACTTTGACCATGTGCAAGTTTTTGGAAAAGCTTTTAAGTTTAAAAGAAATTGAAATGGTGATGGGGTTACACATCTATACCAAATGAAGTGGTAGGAGTTGTGGGAATAAATGGACTATGGTGAGCCATGGTCATGAAAAGGAGGAGTTTTTGAGAAACAAAATGAAATGGTGACTTCTTTCAAAGATGGTTATAAAACTCTTCTTACCTTTTTCAATAAAGATATAGAGCTGTTTTAAAACAAATAAGAGTGCATACTCATGTTGGGGTAGTTTGCGAGTACATTCAAATGTACTCATATTGGTTTCGTCCCTGGCTATTGTCCTAGCCAGACTACGAGGACTACAAGGAGGAGCACTACGCCGAGCAGGAATATGGCGACTTCTACGCCAACTAAGGATCTCCACAAGTCAGCTGCCTGTCGGGTTGTCATCATTAGAATATGATGTCTACTACGCCGTAGCTTCCGCTGATATATTTTGGTTTGGCCCATGAAGGCACCTATGTAAGAACTTGGTCTAAATGACCATTTATGTAAGACTTTTATTCGGTACTGTAATGGATGTAAACTTTGGTATCCAATTCGGATTATGTGCAACGACAGACTGATCACGGGATCGTTGTGTTAAGCATAATCGGGTATTTCGGACAGCTAGTCCGGGGTCCCCACAGACTTGGTATCAGAGCCATCCTGACTTTAGGAAACCTTAGTTAGCATGGTCGTTTGTCAAATGTTACAAAAGATGAATTTCTAAAAAGAAAGGAATGAAGTATTTTCGAAAATTGCTTATCCAATCCTCTTACTCATGCAAAATTTTACTCTCATTAAATGTTACATTTTCCTTGGTATCCCTAAAATTTTGTACACCTCTCATTAAGTTTAAAATTTGACTCACTTGTTGCCCTACTATATTAAAATTTTGATATACTTGTCACCTAACTAACTTAAAATTTTGCTTAAAAACTGTAGATGGCACTCCATTGGACCGAGTTCGTTCAGCTGGAGAAGGACAGCAAGCTGACGTTTGAGAGGGACTTGTTCGAGTTGACCAAGCTGTTAGGTCGCCCCGCTCCAGAGTTTGAGGGAGCTCAGATTGATGTTCACGGTGTCGGAAGGCTGAGCTGGCTCATCAGATCGTCAGTTCGCAGGAACATCAAGTCTCCCAATTCCCGGACGCTCATCTTCACCACCAAGGAGGCCACCTGGGTTGACGGTCTCTGTACTGCTACACAGAGGATGCTAGCCCGACTTTGTGAGGAGCACAAGGCGGAGTTAGTAGACTCCCGTTTCCGGTTCTACGGGAGGCGCAACTGTGATGGACACCCTACTCCTTCACCTTACCACCCGATGTTTGGGAGCTACATCATGGACATGGAGATCTTACTTCAGTGCACTCAGGATGATCTGTTGCGCACTAGGATTCAGCTCCACTTCGACCGCGAGTCGCTCGTTGAGCTTCGCGAGAACGAGATGAAGCTGATGGTGGAGAAGGTTGCTCTTCTCAGGAAGAGGGCCCAGCTGAGGAAGACTATCGTGAAGCTCCGCACGAAGGTGGCAGAGCAGGATGGACTGATTGAGGATCTAGAGCACCATACTGACGAGATGGAGGAGGAGGGCGAGGATCTCCGCAAGGAGAACGACGCTTTCCTCAGTGACGATGATGACTTCGTGGAGGAGATGGACTGTGAGGAGGAGGATGATGAGGAGGAGTTAGTTGACGAGGAGGAGGAGCCACTCGAGCCAGTTCTCGAGGACGAGGAGGAGGATCCCGAGGAGCCAGCCTACCAGTCAGATGCTGACGTGTTAGAGCTGGAGGTTCCACCTCAGTAGGCGAGTGACTTGATCACTACCGCAGGATTAGGTTGACCCCCTATAGCTAGTCGAGTAGTAGCAGTGGTTCTTTTGGAAACCAGATGTTATGTTGTAAGCTTGAGGTTGTAAGCTTGATGTTGATGTGAACTCTTTGATGTGTTGTTTGTGAAATATAAGTATGTTTGTCTTGTTAAATCCGTGTGAACTATTTTCATATAAATCTTAGAATTAATCAACCACTTGAGAGATCATCTTTTCCCTTAGTCGAACTTTTCTTGCCTTGTCTCTTATACCCGGTGTGCTTCAGGATGCCGCCCCGTCGCGACAATGCGGGAGGATCAGGATCAGCACCACCACCACCGGACCCAACCCCCCCCAACTTCTCGCGCTTATCATGGAGGAACGTGAGAATGCCCGGCAGGAGCGCCAGGCTCATCTCACTGCCCTACAACAACTTGCAGCTGCTTACAACAACAACAATAATAACAACAACAACAACAATGGTGGTAATGACAATGGCAATGAGAATCAGCGATCCACCTTAGGCGATTTCCAGAAACCAACCCACCCACCTACTCCAGGGACTTCACCCACTGGAAGCCGATGATTGGCTTCTTACCATCGAACAATCTGGAAGTTGCTGCTGTAGGAGAAATGAAAAGGTGCTATATGCAACCCACTATCTCGCTGGACCTGCAAGAGCTTGGTGGGAAGCTACCAAGGCTCTCCAGCAGCTGACCATGTCATCAACTGGGCTGAGTTCAGAGAAGTTTCGCAAGAAGCATATTCTGGTGGACTCATTGATAGGAAGAGGGATGAATTCCGCAAGCTGAGGCAGGGAAGTAGAGATGTGGTCGGCTATCTTGACGAGTTTACCGACTTATCTCGGTATGCCCTGATGACACCGACAAGGAGAGAAGAAGATGGAACGTTTCCTGAATGGGCTGCATGATGAACTGCAGTGTGCTTTGGTTGTCCATGACTTCCGTGATCTGGAGTCACTTGTGGACAAAGCCATCCAGCTGGAGACCAAGCGCAAGTCTATGTATGAAGGTCGCAAGAGGAGGATGAATGCTCAGGAAGGTTCGAGCAGCCAGAAACCTCGTATCTTTCAGCAGAACCCCAGGCCTGCCTATCGTCCACCCCAAGTTCCACGCCCCAATTTCCCTAACCGCCCGAACAACTTCAACCGCCCCAATGACAATAACCGTCCCAGAGGAAACTTCAACAACTTCAACCCCAATGCCAATGTTGTCTGCTTTGAATGTGGCAACAAAGGTCACTACTCCAGAGAATGCCCCAATCCCAAGAAGCCTGTCCAACGCCCCAATGCACCTGCACCGAACAATGGTCCAGGCCGCAATGGAAATGGTAATGGCAAGAATGCCGCACCCCGCGGGAATGTTGCTGTTGTCAGAGGCCGTCTGCACCACATCAATGCTGAAGAGGCTGAAGAAGCGCCAGATGTTGTGCTGGGTACGTTTCTTGTCAACTCAGTACCTGCAACTGTTCTGTTTGATTCTGGTGCTACCCATTCGTTTATTACCAAAGAGTTTGTTTCTAAGGGAGGTTTAGTCGGGAGTCTTTTACCCAAACCTATGTTGGTACAAACCCCAGGACTGTTAGCCAAAACCAACCAGATGTGTTCCGAAACCCCCATAGAAATTGGAGGAGGAAGGTTTGCAGCCGACCTAATTATCTTAGGAAACCAAGGCATAGATGTTATTCTTGGAATGGATTGGTTAGCCAAGTATCACGGTCGTATTGACTGTGCCCGAAGAGCTGTTTCTCTCACTTCTGATGATGGAGTTGAAGTGGAGTATGCATCTGAGACCAGCCAGACCGACCCGGATGCCATGAGAGCATAGCTCGACCGCCCTAGATGAGATCCGTGTTGTTCACCTGTTCAAGGATGTTTTCCCAGAAGAATTGCCTGGTATGCCGCCAGACAGGGATATTGAGTTCATAATTGAGCTTATCCCAGGAACATCCCCCATATCCCAAAAGCCTTATCGGATGAATCCGGAAGAACTGGTGGAGTTGAAGAAGCAGTTGGCTGATATGCTAAGCAAAGGTCTTGTCCGCCCAAGTGCTTCACCATGGGGATCACCCATTATTTTTGTGGACAAGAGAGACGGTACCACACGCCTGTGTGTGGATTATCGCAAGCTGAATGACGTGACCATTAAAAACAAGTACCCTCTTCCCAAGATCGAGGATCTGTTCGATCAAATGAACGGAGCCCGAGTCTTTTCAAAGATCGATCTTCGGACAGGTTACCATCAGTTGAAGATCCGAGAGACAGACATTCCCAAGACCGCCTTCACCACCGTTACGGTTTGTTTGAATACACCGTGATGTCCTTTGGTCTGACCAATGCCCCAGCCTATTTCATGAATCTCATGAACAAGATTTTCATGGAGTACCTCGACAAGTTCGTGGTAGTTTTCCTTGATGACATCCTTATTTATTCCAAGACCGAAGAAGAACATGCTGAACACCTGCGTCTAGTTTTGGAGACCCTCCAAGAGCACCAGCTGTATGCCAAGCTTAGCAAGTGTGAGTTTTGGCTCAGTGAAGTGGCATTTCTTGGACATATTGTATCCGCTGGAGGAATTTCTGTTGACCCTGAGAAGATACAAGCCATTCTTGACTGGTTATCCCCAACCAATGTTTTTGAAATCCGAAGCTTTCTCGGACTTGCCGGTTATTACCGCAAGTTTGTTGAAGGATTTTCCAGTATAGCCAAACCTCTGACCCAACTGTTGAAGAAGGACAAGAAATTTGAATGGACTCAGAAGTGTGAGGATAGTTTCCAAGAACTGAAGAAGAAACTAACCTCAGCCCCAATCCTGATCATGCCAGACGTCACCCAGAGTTTCGACGTGTATTGCGATGCATCACGCCTCGGACTTGGTTGCGTTCTGATGCAAGAAGGCAAAGTTGTGTCGTACCTGTCCCGGCAGTTGCGACCGCATGAAGAGAATTACCCAACCCATGACTTGGAGTTAGCTGCTGTGGTCTTTGCTCTTAAGAAGTGGCGTCCCTATCTTGCGGGACATCGCTGTGAGGTTTATACGATCACAAAAGCTTGAAGTATATTTTCACCCAGAAAGATCTGAACCTGCGACAGAGGAGATGGATGGAATTAATCAAGGATTATGATATTGGAATCCATTATCACCCGGAAAGGCTAATGTAGTTGCCGATGCCCTTAGTCGCAAACCTTGCACCCTGAATGCCTGATCCAAGCCGAACAGCCAGCCTTGTTCAAGAGTTCCAAGATTTTGGACTAGAGCTTGTTAGCCATGGTTATCTCGCCAATTTAGAGTTAACCCCAACCCTGATGGATCAAATCAAAGAAGCCCAAAAAGGTCATGAAAGCATAGAGGGAATTAGGAAAAAGATTTCCCTCGGCAAAGCACCCGGTTTTACCAAAGATGCTGAGGAGTGCTGAAATTCAATGACCGTATCTGTGTGCCCAATGTCACGGAACTTAAGGAGTTAATCCTGAAGGAGGCCCATGAGACCCCTTACTCAATCCACCCCGGCGGAACCAAAATGTACCAAGACCTTCGAGGAAGATTTTGGTGGCATGGAATGAAGCGAGAGATTGGTTCATTCGTAGCCAAGTGTGACATCTGCCAGCGAGTTAAGGCTGAACATCAGCGACCCGCTGGATTGCTTCAACCTTTGAAAATTCCCGAGTGGAAGTGGGATGAGATTGGAATGGATTTTATTACCGGACTTCCAAGATCCAACCGAGGCCATGATTCAATCTGGGTCATCGTTGATCGACTGACCAAGGTTGCCCATTTCATCCCTGTCAACACCACCTATCGGGGACATCAGTTGGCCGACTTGTATATTTCCAGAATAGTGAGCCTGCATGGTGTGCCTAAGAAGATTGTATCTGATAGAGGCACGCAATTCACCTCAAGGTTCTGGAAATCCCTTCATGAAGCCCTCGGAACCAAGCTAGCGTTTAGCACGCTTATCATCCCCAGACCGATGGCCAAACTGAGCGAGTGAACCAGATATTGGAGGACATGCTTCGTGCATGTGTTCTATCCTATGGTTCCAAGTGGGAAGATTGCCTTCCGTTTGCAGAATTCTCGTACAACAACAGTTATCAGTCCAGTCTGCAAATGGCCCCTTTTGAAGCCCTTTACGGCAAGAAGTGTCGTACACCCCTGAATTGGTCCGATACAGGAGAAGGCAAATTGTTCGGACCAGATACCCTCCGTGAAGCTGAAGAGCAAGTTCAGCTTATTCGTGAACGACTCAAAACTGCCCAATCCCGTCAGAAGAGTTATGCTGACACCAAGCGTCGTGACCTCACTTTCAGTATCGGAGATTATGTTTATCTCCGAGTGACACCCCTTAAAGGAATGCAGCGTTTCCATGTCAAAGGAAAGTTAGCGCCAAGGTATATTGGACCCTTCAAGGTCCTTGCTCGTCGAGGAGAAGTATCCTATCAGCTGGAGTTACCCCGAGAGTTAGGAGATTATCATGATGTCTTCCACATTTCCTTGCTCCGGAAGTGTCTTGAAGTTCCTGACCAGCCTGATGTTTTCAAAAACATCGACCACCTCTCCATCGACCTGAACCAAGACCTGACTTATCGTGAGAGACCCCTCAAAATTCTCGAAGAAGATGTTCGTGTTACCCGAAGACGTGCGATCAAGTTTTACAAAGTCCAGTGGACTAACCATTCTGAAGGAAGCAACTTGGGAACGCGAAGACTATCTTCGAAGTGAATTTCCAGACCTCCTTAGTACCCAGGCCTAGCAAATCTCGGGACGAGATTTATTCTAAGGGGGGAAGGATTGTAACATCCCAAAAATTATTATCAGGATTATATTCCAAAAATGAGAGCCAACAAAAACTTTTGTTGTTATTGTATGTTAATTGCTTTTGTTACTTGAGATGTTGTTCTTGCTGTTTGTGTGAGTGTTTGCACTAGTGAACACTAGTAAGAAAGAAAGAAAACAAAATATAAAATCAAAGCAAGAAAAATAAAAGTGACAAGTTATCACATGAAAATCTCCAAGTGACAAACTCAATTATTTTCAAACCAAAGTCAGTGGAGTTGTAATGTAAACACTCCCCATTTTGTTCCTACCACTTTCCCCTCTCAAATATTATTTTTGAACTAGTTTTAAAATTCAAAAATAAAAACAAGTGAAATAAATTAAAATAACATAAACAAAGTACTATGAAAGAAAATGTTGCCAAACATTTTATTTGGCAATGCCAATTTTTGTGGAGCTTCTACATGTTATGGGAGGCCCCACAATTATTTGCAAATTTTCTAAAATGTTTAAGTACCTCAATTAAATCCAGGAAAAGCTTCTGGATTTTTGAAATAAAACTGAAAAATAAAAGAAAAGAGGAAGGAGGGGGTTTTCTGCAAAATGGTCATCGACCTCAGCCCCGATGACCATCGCCGTGTCGCCTTCACCGTCGTCGCCGTTTTCTTCGCCGCCAGGACCCCCCTGGCCGCGCTCTCCCTCGCTCCTGCGTCTCTGCACTCTCTGCACCGCAGGGAAGAAAACGGGCACCTCTCCCGTCGCAGTTACGCCGCGGTTCCCCGACGGCCGCCGTGGAGGACTTGGACGGCGCCGAGCAAATTGGCCCCCGTCTCTGCGCCTCGACACGCCCAGCTCCTCTAGACGCTTCTAGAACCTTGCCGGACCCCGTTAAGCACCAAGCCGCCACGAGCCCTGCACCCTCGCCACGTAATCGAGGAATCGGTCGCCGTGGACGCGCCATGGCCGCCGCCGTAGACCCCGACCATCGTGGACCGCCCCGAGCCTATAAAAGCACCCTGAGACCTCACTGGAACACCACACCTCTCCCTCGAGCTTTCCCTCGCCTCAATTTCGTCTGTGCACCGCCGGAGGGCAGTGCACTGCCTCACCCGACGCCGCCGTTGAGGTCGAACACCACCACAACGCCACACCCTCCCATTCTTCCCTCTGACCCCTCTACGCTGTTGCCCAAGCTCACCGCACTCACCCAGGCTTCTTTTCCCTCTTTTTAGCACACGGACGCGACCCCGAAGCTCCGCCGAAGTTGCTGCCCGACGCCGACGAAGAGCGCGACATCGCCGCCGTCGACAGAGACTTCCCCAGCAACTGCCGCTCGCACCATCGTCTTCCCCGAGCCGCCGCCGTCGATTCGCGTCATCGCCGCTTCCTCCCGAGCCCCTAGGTGAGAGATCTGTCCACCTCGCCGTCGCCGGCGCGGCAGCGCCGCTCATTTTAGGTCGTCGCCGATGGCGACCTCCGTGAGCCGTTGGATCGAAGATCTACGGCCACGTACCGCTTCGTGTTAAGTTAGACTGCCATGTGGGTCCCACTGTCATAATTTTAATCTTTTCCCTCGCGCGCGTACCGTTTCGCTGAGTCACTGACGGGTAGGACCCACCCGTCAGGGATTTCAACATTATCCACAACAGTGGATTTTTCTAATTTGAATTCTCTGAAATTCTCAGTACTGATGTCAACTTTAAAATTAAATATCTCGAGATTTAGGAATCCAAATAAATCAAACTCAAATGTTCTGGAAAGCTTATGAAATTGTTTAACCAACACAATTGGTCTCATGTCATTTAATTAAATATTTAAAAAGTATTATTGAAAATACCACAGAAGGTTTAAAATCTAAACTTGTTTGTTTCTGATACTCTGTTAGTCCAAATAATTCCAAACCAATTTTGCTAGCTTAGTACTGCCTTGTGTTAGCTCCCCTATTTTTGGTAGAATTAATTAAGCAGCATTAATTGTTGACTTTAAGATAAACCCTTCTGGACTAAAACAGACAAATATGTTTATTGGTTGATCCAAATGAGTTAGGACCAATTTTGTTAGCTCACATATAGCCATGTTTAGTTACCCCTAAAAGGGTTTAATTTTTGGAACAACAGAATTTAAATGGTAGCTAAAACTTGAATATTAAGCTACTGGATTCAATCCAATGTGTAGGGAGTTTGGTAACTCCAAATGATCCAATTCAAATTGGGTTGTATTCTACACATCAGTGGCTTTCCATAGAATTTTAGTTTGTATTTTTGTGACCAACAGAACTCAAGTTGTGGAATTAAACATGAATAACTAGTTTCTGCCATAATTTGGACTTAATTAAATAATGTTTAATTCAATTTATTTGAAAACCAAATTGTGTGGTTTGTGTGTGCAGTAGCTAATTGTGATGTTTATGATTGTTGTGTTGAGATGATTGCTTGTATAGCTTAGTGATTGGTTGCATTGTTTGTTTATTAATTAGACGAGAACGTTGTCGGATATATCGAGGAAGGAGAGTTTGCTGAAGTTGAAGAACAAGAGCAAGATCACTTTGCCAAGCAAGGCAAGCTATTCCCTGAGCTTGCACTACCAACATATGCATCTACTTTCATAACATGTTTTACTCTCAAAGCAAGATTTATAAAACTCATTTCAAAAGTATATGGATATTATTTTGCCACCCTATGTAGTAGTTTATGTAAAACTTTAGGATGGGAAAACAATGTTGTTTATTCAAAACTCCTTTGAAATGTCTTGTGAGTTTATGGAATGCCGAGATGTCGGTGTTGTGTTGGAAAAGTGGAAAAGTGGTGATGTTTATGAAAAATGCACAGTGTGTCCTTGTACTTACGTCAACCATCCAATACCCTGTGCGACCACCTCCACCACATATGGGAAACAGGCGTAGTCATATAATTTGCTCATATTAGTATGGGACTCCTCAACAACGAGGATGACCTCGTTCCATGAGGGGATGGTCATGGCGACCTACCCCCTGACCTGGGTCCTGGCATCTGAGGATGGGGGATTGAAGGGTTCGCTCGCCGGGCAGAACTACGAGTCCTCACACTTAGGTTTCCCGACGGGGAATCTGGACTGGGTGTCGATGGAAAAGATGATAATTTCGTAGCGGTAGGATCCTATACTAGCATGAGCAAAGGACAGGCTATGGTCGGCGGCTTACTTCGCATACACCTGTATGGCGAGACGTGGCGGACACGATGAGCTGCCGGATGGATGTGGGATAAAAGCGTGCTACCTCTGCAGAGGGTTAAAACTATTCGAATAGCCGAGTCCTCGGATATGGACAGCTGGGAGACCCTACTTTGACCATGTGCAAGTTTTTGGAAAAAGCTTTTAAGTTTAAAATAAATTGAAATGGTGATGGGGTTACACATCTATACCAAATGAAGTGGTAGGAGTTGTGGGAATAAATGGACTATGGTGAGCCATGGTCATGAAAAGGAGGAGTTTTTGAGAAACAAAATGAAATGGTGACTTCTTTCAAAGATGGTTATAAAACTCTTCTTACCTTTTTCAATAAAGATATAGAGCTGTTTTAAAACAAATAAGAGTGCATACTCATGTTGGGGTAGTTTGCGAGTACATTCAAATGTACTCATATTGGTTTCGTCCCTGGCTATTGTCCTAGCCAGACTACGAGGACTACAAGGAGGAGCACTACGCCGAGCAGGAATATGGCGACTTCTACGCCAACTAAGGATCTCCACAAGTCAGCTGCCTGTCGGGTTGTCATCATTAGAATATGATGTCTACTACGCCGTAGCTTCCGCTGATATATTTTGGTTTGGCCCATGAAGGCACCTATGTAAGAACTTGGTCTAAATGACCATTTATGGAAGACTTTTATTCGGTACTGTAATGGATGTAAACTTTGGTATCCAATTCGGATTATGTGCAACGACAGACTGATCACGGGATCGTTGTGTTAAGCATAATCGGGTATTTCGGACAGCTAGTCCGGGGTCCCCACATAAACCGACTCAACCTAAAGTAAAAGAAAGGCCCTTCGCAGAGGGAAGCAGGGATTAAATCATGTGCTAGAGTTTTTTAAGTTTTGAAATCATATAGAGAGCATAAAAATAAAGTTTTGAGAGGTGTTTGTTGTTGTCAACGAATGGTAGTGGGCACTCTAACCCCTTGTCAACCAGACTTTCAAGAGCGGCTCCCATGAAGGACGTTATTTCTACCCAAAGGCAGATCATCCATCTTCTCTTTTGTTTACACATGTACTTTAATTTGGGTGACACTCCTCCCAACCTTTGCTTACACAAGCCATGGCTAACCGAATCCTCGGGTGCCTTCCAACAATGACATACCATAGAGGAGTGTCTATTTTAAATGATCAACTTTTTAAATTCCTTACTGATAAATCAGGGGAAAACATGTGAAGAGAATTAAAGGTGAAAGTTGTAATTAATTGGGACTGGGCACCCCATTTGCCACATCTTTTTGCAAATTATTGGATAAGCGGATGTATATGCCACTAGTCCATTGGTGAAAGTCTGTCAGGAGTAAATGACAAGGTTGAAAGATAAAACACCACATACTTCCTCATGAGCTATAAAACATTGACACAAATAAGGGATAATAGCTTTTGAATAGTTTAAAGGTAGCACATGAAGTATTTACTTGGAATGGCAGAAAATACCACATAATAGGTAGTTATGGTGGACACAAATGGCATGGGTTTTGGCTCAAGGATTTGGATGCACGAGAAGCATTCTCTCTCAGTACAGAGTTTAGGCTAGCAAGGTTGTTTGAAGCAAACACAAGATATCAACCGGTACAGCAAGACTTACATGAAAACATATTGCAAGCATTATAAGACTCTACACTGTCTTCCTTGTTGCACAAACACTTTTACCAGAAAAATATCTAGACCTTAGAGATAGCAAACATGCAAACCAAATTTCAACAAGCTCTACGGTAGTTCTTTACTAATAGGTTTTTAACAACATGATGCAAGAGCTTAAACATGAAATACTTGAGAGCTCAAAACAATTGCCAAGTATCAAATTATCCAAGACAATGATCTATATGTGTGTCTTTTTGATATACCATCTAAAACATGTTGCATTTTCTGTTTCCAACCAAACACCAATTGTCGTGGTGGGATCACGGCAGATGCCATAGGTATGGCTAAGATGGGGCCGAATGGTCGTTGGGGGAATCCGGGGAGGGTTTATGCACTCAAGAAGTGCACAAGCAAGAACACGCAAGAAACCGCAAGAACACGAACGAGAAACCAAGAAACCAAGAACACAAAGCACACCAGGATGTACCCTGCTTCGGGGCCCTCTTGTGGAGGTAACACCCCTACTGCAGCACTATCCTACTTGGTGTATATCTCTCGGTGACACGTACAAGCTGCTCCTCGAGCTGTATGATGATACAATGGTGAGAACTTGAGGTAAAAGATGGAGCTACACGGGAGGAAGAAGGAACTCCGAGTTAGATCCGAGGTATCTCCGGGGGTTCCGAGGTTCCTCTCTCTCTCCTCTCTGTTGATTGATCCCTCCAGCAGGAGGGGGGTGAAGCCCATTAAATAGGCCAGTCGAGTTACCGTTGTGCCCCTCGCTGAACACTGTAGCCATGCCTCTACCTTGGTCATCTCCGTACTCCTGTCAGGGACAAGACATGGCCTGCCCATCCCTGCAGCATAACGGCAGAGCTAGCATGTCCCCTCTGACAGAGACAGGACGTAGCCACGCCGTGCTACCTCGTAGCCTTTTCCCCGGATCTCGCGTGGTCAGCGGTCAGAGACGTGCAGCCCCGCCGAACCCGGGGCACGCCTCTGCCAGGCTCTGTGACAGACGCTCCCGCGTCAGGCGCTCTTGTACCAGGCAGGAAGTGACAGGAGCATTGACTCCTGCCCGAGCTACGGCCTCTTACCTTGGTTAGCTTAGGTCTTGTTCCCGCTCCTTACCTCGGGTCTTGTACATAAGATCCGACCAGGTCGGACATTACTTCCTTCAAACAGCTTCTCCTACACTCACCATACAAACCATAGCACCGAGGTAGTTAGGTCGGCTGATCATAGCTCGGATTATGAACCTCGGCCCATGCCAACGGGATACCTCGGACCCTCTGGGCCAAGATAGGTCGGCCTTTATATTCTCCAGGTCAAGATGAAGCTCGGATTCTCCCAGGCCCAGACAGGTCGGCCCTTTCCGTACCTCGGCACACCTTTAAACTCATCTTATGCCAAGCCTTGACCCTACCCGGGGGTAGCCCCCCGACATTAGTCCCCGAAGCTGGTGCGGTCCTACGACCTCGGTTGGAGGGCCGTAGCAGGTTCAAAAATAAACAAGACACCACCTCTAAAACCGACCACAAAAAATAGCTCCGCCGAGGTACTTCCCATAGACCATAATCTAATCCGAGGTTGATATGCAATCTGAACTTTCCGAGCTAGTTGACTCAGCACAATCTTGCCTCAAGACTCTCCGAGGCACGTGGCGAAGAATCTCTGCCTGGACCCGAAATCCGGACCTTTGAAAGACAGGTCCTGACCACACGCCGCCTTTGTCAGCCGGACCCACCAAACAGTGCACCTGCGCACTCAAGTGCTTGACCAACTTGACCGCCCATGACCCCTCGGTTTTCGCACTGACCCGCACAGAAGATCCGCCGCTGGCGGTTGCGTCCTGTGGCCCACGATGTGGCAGATCGTGCGACCACAACTGCCGCAACTGCACGCTCGCCCGCACACGATCCCGCGTCTTCCCGGTAACCGCGCGGTAGTGCGCAGTTACCGCACGCGGTTTTAAATAGGGGCCCCGGGGGAACTTCTCCTTCTTACCCACTCGCCCGCTGCTCCGTGCCCTGCTTCCAGCGCCACCGTCGAGCCCTCGCTGGTGACGTGCCCCGCACCTTGCGCCGCCACTGCGCCGTTCTGCAGCAGCGGTCCGCACCGCCGTCGAGCGCCTCACCGCACCGGAGTACGCGCGCTGCGCCTTGCGCCGTCGACTCGTCGCCGATCCTTCGCGTTCTTCACCGGTGAGTTCTTCGTTTCTCCTCCATTGCCATGAACGTGTTCATCCGTAACGATGAACTTGATGACCTCGATGAATCCGATGATCCACTCTCACATTCTTTTAGCACTTTTAGATCTCATCTAGATTTATTTTAGATACATCCACAGCACTGTCCTCTTAGTTTTGCCCCTTGACGAACTCGAGTTTATTTTCCTTTTTAGCTCATCGGTAGATCTTTGCCCCCAACCGAGGTCGTAGGACCGCACCAGCTTCGGGGACTAATGTCGGGGGGGGCTACCCCGGGTAGGGTCAAGGCTTGGCATAAAGATGAGTTTAAAGATATGCCGAGGTACGGAAAGGGCCGACCTACTTGGGCCTGGGTGAAACTGAGCTTCATCTTGACCTGAAGAGTATAAAGACCGACCTATCTTGGCCCAGAGGGGTCCG
Source organism: Poa pratensis (assembly GCA_947311845.1). NCBI lineage: Eukaryota > Viridiplantae > Streptophyta > Magnoliopsida > Poales > Poaceae > Poa > Poa pratensis. Next base: position 49,912,144 of record CAMZMU010000128.1, read on the forward strand.
AGGTTTCCCGTTGGCATGGGCCGAGGTTCACTGTCCGAGCTATGGTCAGCCGACCTAATACCTCGGTGCTATGGTTTATATGGTGAGTGCAGGAGAAGCTATTGGAAGGAAGTAATGTCCGAGGTCGTCGGATCTTACGTACAAGACCCGAGGTAAGGAGCAGGAGCAAGACCCGAGCTAACTAGGGCAGGAGGCCGTAGCTCGGGCAGGAGTCAATGCTCCTGTCACTTCCTGCCTGGTACAAGAGCGCCTGACGCGGGAGCGTCTGTCACGGAGCCTGGCAGAGGCGTGCCCCGGGTTCGGCGGGGCTGCACGTCTCTGACCGCTGACCACGCGAGATCTGGGAAAAGGCTACGAGGTAGCTCTGCCAGGCCACGTCCTGTCTCGGTCAGAGGGACATGCTAGTTCTGCCGTTAGGCAGCAGGAGATGGGCAGGCCACGTCTTGTCCCTGACAGAGGTACGGTGGTGACCGGTGCAGAGGCATGGCAACAGTGTTCAGCGAGGGGCACAACGGTAACTCGGCTGGCCTATATAGTGGGCTTCACCCCCCTCCTGCTTGAAACGGAACGATCGATCGACAGAGAAAGAAAGAGAGAAAGGAACCTCGGAACACCCCGGAAACACCTCGGATTAGCTCGGAGTGCCTTCTTCCTCCGTGTAGCTCCATCTTTTACCTCAAGTTCTCACCATTGTATCATCATACAGCTCGAGGAGCAGCTTGTACTTGTCACTTTGAGCTATACACTGAGTAGGATAGTGCTGCAGTAGGGGTGTTACCTCCACAAGAGGGCCCCGAAGCAGGGTACATCGTGGTGTGCTTTGTGTTCTTGGTTTCTTGTTCTCGTTCGTTCTTGTGTTTCTTGCGTGTTCTTGCGTGTGCACTTCTTGAGTGCATAAACCCTCCCCGGATTCCCCCAACGACCATTCGGCCCCATCTTAGCCATACCTATGGCATCTGCCGTGATCCCACCACGACAGTTGGCGCCCACCGTGGGGCAGATTGAGGCGTTGGAGGGAGTTTACATCCGGACGGGCTCAGGCGAGCGTGTTCTTTCCGGGCTTATCGCCAAGATCGGTGAGTTCACCTTCATCAGCGACAACGCGGGGTGTTTCGCCGGCAAGCCCTTCCCCGAGCATGGCTTCACCATGATGCTCGGCAGCTTCGTCACTACGTTGCTGTCGAGGTTGTTCGCGGGTACCCGGAGCAGGTGCTCGTGGACGACGAAACTCCTCTCCTCGCGGCTTTAGGTCGGCGTATCACTCGCCCCGAGAGCTGCGTGGAGGTGATGATGACGGTCCGGTTGATGCCGCTGGCAAAGTAGATGCCAGCAAATCCAAGCGGCCGAGGTTGCTAAGGTGAGATCTGCAAAGCCCAGGCTAGAGAAAGAGCTGCCTGGCACCCCCGAGCTGCAGGGCCGAGGTGCGACCCTGGTAGAGATAGTGGAGACACTGGCAGACCCAGTAAATCCAGGAGTGGATGTAGTGGTGACTGTGGCCGACCTAGAGGCAAAGCGTGTCCTGTTGCAAAAGGAGGCTGTAGCAATGATGACAGCTAGAGATGAGTTCAATAGAGATCTGCGTGAGTACAATGCAGCGAATGGCTTCACCCCGGTAGCAGTTGATACACATAGGGGAGCCGAGGTGCGGCAGAGAGGCAAGGGGCTCAATGATGAGATAAACAGGGAGGCTCGACCTACCACCTCGGCTAGGAGTGAGAGTCGCGTGTCGACTGGAAGGCCGGTATATAGTTCCCCTGCTAAGAACCTCAGAGCTGCCGAGGCAGGCAGGGCCGAGCTATCCGGGTTGACTGGAGATGCATGGCGTGCGCAGCAGAAGCGAGTCAATGAATTAGTGTATGTAGCTAACCAGCAGAATGAGGCTCTCCGCAGAGCATATGCCGGGGCTGGTGATTCGAGATGGTTTATTCAGCTAGGCCAGTTAGTCAGGTGTCCAAGGGGCAAGCCTCGTCTCCACTCGTCGGAGGAGCCGATCGAGCCCGGAGTGTCACCTCGGGTCAGAACAAGCAGCTGCAGATGTATGATCCGTGTTAGCAGCAAAGCAGAAGGTGGGCCAGGGCAATGCTAGCCGAGCTAAGGGAAACCCCGGCCCAGGCAATGCAAGCCGAGCTAAGGGTAACTCCGGTCAGGGAAATCAGAATGGCGGGCAAGCAGCGTCGGCTGGCCGAGGTAAACCACCTCCGCCCCCGAGGTATCAGCAACAACCCGGCCGCAGGGGCAATATCAGCGAGAGCCGGAGTATGTTCAGCAACCTCAGAATGTCGGTCAAGGCGATGACCGATATGATGATGGAGACTCGGCCATGGCGCGAGCTGGATACCACAGAGTGGATGGGGCGTTGGGACCTCGGATAGGAGGTCGGATGTTAGCTCCAGGCGATGTTCGTAACAAGCTGGATAGAATCTACTTGTCCGAGCAACTGGAGGAGGAAGGCCCTCCTGGTCCGGCGTGTTTTGGACCTCGGATCATGAAGGAGCCACCACCGCCAGTATCTCAGTTCCAGTTAGGTCGGAACACCAAGCCATACAATGGGAGCACCAAGCCACAAGATTGGCTGACAGATTATGTATCCTCGGTGCACATAGCGGGGGGCAATCGCCGATGGGCGGTCCGGTATCTCCCGCACATGTTGGAAGGTCCAGCTCGGATCTGGCTGAATAATTTGCCGGAGTATAGTATCAACTCCTGGATAGACTTGGAGCTGGCGTTTAACAGCAACTTTGCTAGTACATACAAGAGGCCAAACCGACCTCAGCTCCTGGCAGCATGTAAGCAAGATGATCATGAAACTGACCGAGAATTCTTAACTCGGTGGAGCAATGTTCGGAATTCCTGTGAAGGAGTTGTAGAGGCACAGGCCATTTCCTGGTTTGCAGATGGTTGTCGACATGGCAGCATGCTGTGGCAGAGGCTCCAAAGAGATATGCCGAAATCCCTAGCAGAAACAATCCGGATTGCAGATTCTTATGCTCTGGGTGATCCGATGCAGCCAGCAGCAGAGGCAGTGGCACGTAACAGAAGGAGGGAGCCAATAAACAACCGGCTCGGACCAAGGTGTAATGACCGCCAGAGTTCGGACAAAAGAGGAGGGAGCCGGACTACCCATACACCTCGAACCAAGTTGCAGCGGTGAACCCGGATCAGCCCGGAGCTGGAGGTGTCCAGAGGCCGAAAATCAATGGTCCGGCATTTAGTCCGAACCCGGAGCCACCCTTGACTTATGAATCAATGATAGATGGTCCTTGCTGTTACCATACGACCGACCCGCGCAAGCCAGCCAACCATTCAACCCGGCAGTGCAGCTGGAACCGCAGAATCAGAGAAGAAGGGGCGAAGGCCGGAGGAATCAGAGCAGGACCACCACCTCAGAGATTTCAGCCGAGGTCCCACCCAAATCTGTCCGGAGCAAATGTTACCCCGATAACCACTGCACCTCCTCCGAGGCCTGCAGCAGCAAGGCCCGTGAATGTTGTGAATGTCCGAGGTAATAACAACAACAATGGTGCCGGACCAAGTCAGCAGTATGAATACCCCGGAAATGACTATAGAGAGGCTCATGCGAGCTATGTGGTCTTTGTGACCGAGCCAACTGACAAGAAGAGCGTGCAGAGGCGTGCCATGGAGGTGAATGCAGTAATGCCGGTGGTGCCGACCTATATGAACTGGTCTGAGCAGGAGATCACTTGGAGCAGAAAGACACACCTCGGATCATGCCGAGCCCTGGAAAGTATGCCCTGGTGGTAGATCCGACGTTGTGTGGGCCTACCAACAATGTGAGGTTTACCCGAGTTCTGGTGGACAATGGCAGTGCCATCAACATCATGTACCGAGACACAATGGTGAAATTGGGCATATCGCCAAATCAGTTGATGCCAAGCAGTTGTACTTTTCATGGGATTGTGCCTGGCGTTTCCTGTGCACCCATGGGCAAGATATGGGTGGATGTAGCATTTGGAACCAAGGATAATTGCCGAGTTGAGAGTATCGAGTTCGAGGTGGTGGACTTGGAGAGTGCATACCATGCATTGCTTGGAAGGCCGGCTCTGGCCAAGTTCATGATTTCCACCCATGTTGCATACCTGAAGATGAAAATGCCAGGGCCTAATGGGATCATATCCATCTCGGGTGACTACAAGCGAGCCATTCAGTGTGCCTCGGCGGGGTCTAATCTGGCCGAGTCTTTGGTGATCGCAGCTGAGAAGAAGAAGCTGCATCAAGTGGTGGCAATGGCGCAGTCAACACAGCTCGGCATGTCCGGACTGATGAGCCCGGACTCAACTGCAGCATTCGAGGTGCCCAAGGAGACCAAGAAGATCCCCATTGACCCGGAGCACCCAGAGCATATGGCCATCATTGGGACCGGGCTGGGCGAGAAATAGGAAGGCGAGCTCTGTCACTTCCTCCGTGAGAATCGGGATATCTTTGCATGGTCGGCTAAGGACCTGCCTGGTGTTCCGAGGGAGTTGGCAGAGCACTCTTTATTTGTCAGGCCAGAGGTGAAACCGGTGAGGCAACCGACCCGTCGTCTCTCAGACGACCGAAGACAAGTGGTGCTGGACGAGCTGGCTAAGTTGCTTGCAGCCGGGTTCATTATGGAGGTGCTGCACCGGACTGGATATCCAATCCGGTCTTGGTGGAAAAGAAGAAAGACGAGCCAGCCGTGGTCAAGGTGTGGCGCATGTGCATTGACTTCACTAACCTCAACAAGGCGTGCCCAAAAGATCCATTTCCATTACCTCGGATTGATCAAGTGATTGATTCCACTGCTGGTTGTGAACTGTTGTCTTTTATCGATGCGTACTCTGGTTTTCACCAGATACCACTGAACCCAAAGGATCAAATAAAGACTGCTTTTATTACCCCGTATGGGGCGTATTGCTATCGTGTCATGTGTTTTGGTCTGAGAAATGCCGGGGCAACTTATCAGAGGTGTATGCAGAAATGCCTGCACTCTCAAATGGGCAAAAATGTGCAAGTGTATGTCGATGATATCGTCATCAAAACTAAGGAGAAACGTACTCTCCTCGAGGATCTCGAGGAGACATTTGTGAATTTGAGAAAATATCGGTTGAAGCTTAACCCGGACAAGTGCACCTTTGGTGTCCCGGCTGGAAAGTTGCTCGGATTCCTGGTGTCTAGCCGAGGTATCGAGGTTAACCCGGCCAAGATCCGAGCTATTGAGAACATGAAGTTACCGAAGTGTTTGAAAGATGTGCAGAATTCACAGGGTGCCTAGCCTCGTTGAGCCGATTTGTAGGTCGGCTAGGAGAAAAAGCCTTACCTTTGTACCAGCTCATGAAGAAAAGTACCGGGTTTACATGGACCCCGCAGGCCGACGTGGCGTTCAATGAGCTGAAAAAGATGTTGTCCACTGCCCCGGTGTTGGCGTCACCATTGCACAATGAGCCGATGTTACTTTACATTGCGGCCACAAACCGAGTTGTAAGTGTGGCAGTGGTGGTGGAGCGCGAAGAAGGTGGCAGGTCGGTGCAGAGACCGGTGTATTACTTGAGCGAGGTGATCTCTACCTCGAAGCAGAATTACCCTCACTACCAGAAGATGACGTATGGTGTCTACCTGGCGGTCAAGAAGTTGAAGCATTATTTCCAGGAGCATCCCATGACGGTGGTGTGCGAAGCTCCAATCTCGGAGATCATCGGGTGCAAAGATGCAACTGGCCGAGTTGCCAAATGGGCGATTGAGGTGTCTCCATATGCACCACATTATGAGAGAAGAGATGCAATTAAATCCCAGGCGTTGCCGGACTTCTTTTGTGATTGGGCCGAGATGCAGTATGAGCCACCCAGGCCGGACTATAATTATTGGAAAATGCATTTTGATGGGTCCAAGACAAAGATCGGGCTGGGGGCTGGAATAGTCCTCACCTCGCCAAAGCGAGATCAGCTGAATACGTGCTGCAGATTCATTTCTCAGCATCAAACAATGTGGCGGAGTATGAGGCCTTAATCCATGGCCTCAATGTGGCGAAGGAGATCGGTATCCGGCGTGTAGAGTGCTTCGGCGATTCCGACCTGGTGGTGCAACAATCTTCTGGAACTTGGGATGCTCTGGATGCCAACATGGCGTTATATCGGTTCCATGTGCAAAAGATATCCGGGTTCTTTGAAGGGTGTGAGTACAGGCATATACCTCGGGCAGAAAATGATGCTGCCGACGTGTTGTCAAAGCTCGGTTCATCGAAAGAGGCAGTACCACCAGGGGTAGCCCTGAATCACTTGAGAACTCCTTCAATCAAACCTTCTCCTGAATCCGAATCTATTTTCATCCCGGCGGAGCAAGAGCCCGGACCTGTTCCAATGGAGGTAGACGTCGGGTGCGTTTGGTCGGACCCGGGGACTGCGTGGCAGAGCCGGGGACTGAGCTCGGGGACTGCGCACCGACCTCGGGGACTGCTCATCAAGACTCGGGGACTGGTCGCAGGATGGTGGAGGAAATAATGGAGGAGATTATGGTGGCCGAACCAATGGAGGTGGACGAGAATTTTTTCCTTTGCACCCAGTGCCGGAGTGGGCGGAGCAAATCATGAAGTTCATAACGGAGGGAAGCTTGCCAAGTGACACAACCGAGGCTAGGAGAATCAAAGGAGGGCCAAGGCGTACACCATCATCAACAAGGAGCTCTATAAAAGAAGCGTAACCGAGGTGTTGCAACGGTGTGTCGAGCCAGCTGAAGGCAAGGAGATGCTTTTGGAGATCCACCAAGGAGAGTGTGGTCATCATTGCAGCACAAGAGCTCTGGTGGCCAAGGTGTTCAGGCATGGGTTCTATTGGCCCACTGCTCTTGCTGATGCAGAGGCCATAGTCCGGAGATGTGAAGGATGCCAAAGGTTTGCCAAGCAAACGCATATGCCAGCCTCGGCGCTCAAAACAATTCCTATCACTTGGCCGTTTGCGGTATGGTGTTTGGATATGGTGGGAGAGTTCAAACCAGCCCGAGGTAACATGACGCACATACTGGTGATGGTGGACAAGTTCACCAAGTGGATCGAGGTGAAACCAATCCGGAAGTTGGATGGTCATTCAGCAGTGACTTTTTGAAGGAGATCATTCTGCGATATGGTACCCCCATAGCATTATCTCGGACAACGGCACGAACTTTGCTGTTGGAGAATTTGCTCGGTTTTGCATGAACAAGGGAATCCGGCTGGACATAGCCTCGGTGGCACACCCGGAGTCTAATGGACAAGTGGAAAGATCAAATGCTCTAGTGTTGGCCGGCATCAAGGCTCGGCTCATTGAACCACTGCTGAAAACGCCGGGGTGTTGGATAGATGAGATACCAGCAGTACTGTGGGGTCTAAGGACCACGCCAAATCGATCAACTGGCTATACGCCATTTTTTATGGTCTATGGGGCAGAAGCTATGCTACCCACTGACATCGAATATGATGCGCCCAGAGTGGCAATGTACACTGAAGCCGAGGCAAAAGAGGCTCGGGAGGATGCAGTAGATCTGCTTGAGGAAGCGAGAGATTGGCCTCATCTCGGTCAGCAATATACCACAAGGTCTCCGACGTTATCATAGCCGGAGTATCCCTCGTGTGTTTCACGAGGGAGATTTGGTGCTGAGGCTGGTGCAGCGCAAGAAAGGTCGGCACAAGTTGTCACCTCCATGGGAGGGACCGTTCATTGTGAGCCGAGCTCTGCTCAATGATTCCTACTATCTATAGATGCGCAGGAACCAAGGGAAGATGGGCTGGACAACCCCGGATCAGAGGTCAGGCGACCATGGAATATAGCTCTACTCCGACCTTTCTACTCATGAAGGGCGCAATGTATGTACCTCGGTTAATCCTTAATGAAATGTCGGCACTCCGAGGTTGAAGCTCGGGGACTGCCTCGCTCTTGTGCTTGTGTTTTATTTCTGTTTGTCATTTCGTTCATATGCCGAACTATTTTGAACCTCGTCTCAAACTTCAAGTAATGTATGCTGTGTAACTAATCTTGTGACTCGACTGACGAACGCCAAAATGGTAGTCAAGAGCAAAGATGAAAAAACGTGGGAAACATGAAAATGGACTCGGGGACTCGGTCCAAAAATATAGTTCGGCATGTGTCGTTTACTAACCCCTGTCTTTACCTTTCGTTTATGTCGGATGATTTTGAAACACACCTCGACATTTGCTAAGTACTGTATGCTAAGTGTTAACCCTCGTGTGTTTCATGAGGGAGATTTGGTGCTGAGGCAGGTGCAGCGCAAGAAAGGTCTGCACAAGTTGTCACCTCCATGGGAGGGACCGTTCATTGTGAGCCGAGCTCTGCTCAATGATTCCTACTATCTTATAGATGCGCAGGAACCAAGGGAAGATGGGCTGGACAACCCCAGATCAGAGGTCAGGCGACCATGGAATATAGCTCTACTCCGACCTTTCTACTCATCAAGGGCGCAATGTATGTGCCTCGGTTAATCCTTAATGAAATGTCGGCACTCCGAGGTTGAAGCTCGGGGACTGCCTCGCTCTTGTGCTTGTGTTTTATTTCTGTTTGTCATTTTTCGTTCATATGCCGAACTATTTTGAACCTTGTCTCAAACTTCAAGTAATGTATGCTGTGTAACTAATCTTGTGACTCGACTAACGAACGCCAAAATGGTAGTCCAGAGCAAAGATGATAAAATGTGGGAAACATGAAAATGGACTCGGGGACTCGGTCCAAAAGTATAGTTCGGCATGTGTCGTTTACTAACCCCTGTCTTTACCTTTCGTTTATGTCGGATGATTTTGAAACACACCTCGACATTTGCTAAGTACTGTATGCTATAAACAGCAATCTTGTGACTCGACTGTCGAACGCCAAAATGGTAGACAAGAGCAAAGAATGCCAAGTATAGTAAACACGAAAGTGAACTCGGGAACTCGTTCCAAAAGGATTCGGCATAAATTCTTAGAGAAGCATGGTTCGGATAGCAAGATAATAGTACTGGTAGCAAGGCAAACTACTTAAGTGTATATTACATCGGCACCCGGCATACCGGGGATTTAATGTTTTGCTTGAGACAAGTTCAGGCCTCGGAACCAGAGACCTCGGTCGCCGGAGTTGTGGTAGCGGGGACCTCGGAAGCAGGAGCCTCGGGCGCAGGAACAACCTCGGGCGCAGAAACCACCTCGGTCGCGGAAGCAACCTCGGTTGTTGGAGTGGATGCCGGGTGTCCGTCACGTCGGGGGAAATCACCTCGGTGGCTACGGCTTTGCCGGACTTGCCCTTGGAGTTCGGAGGTTCGTCGAAGCTGAAGTCATCATCAGAGCCTTCAGCCACCTCGGTTGTTTTGCCGGCCTTGCCCTTGGAGCTCTCAGGCTCGTCAAAGTCAATTTCCTCGCCGTCAGAACTTTCTTCACCGGACTCTGCTTCCTCGTCCGAGCTCTCTTCATCCTCAGAATAGAGGCGCCCGTCATCAAAGGTCCGGGTGTTGGCATAACTAGCAAAGCGGTCGGCTGCTGCTTGGCGTTTCGCAATGCCATCAGGGGTGGAGTTCCAAGGAGAGCCCCGGCGCAGGGAGGTAACAGTGTGGATCTCAACATCTTCATACCAAGACAGCACGAACACCAGGGCCTTGTCCGCTCCAGCCTGAGCTGACGAGCATCTCCACTCCGAAGTCTAGCCTTGGCTCCTTTCAGCTTCGTGGCGAGCTCGTCAATGCAAGTGGGGGTCTTAACCTTGGGCCAGAGGGCACGGTGGACCTCGATGGCAGCATCAACCAGCTTGGTTCCAATGGCCCGGAGCGGCCTGATCCGAGCGTTAAGGGCAACAAGGTGATCCTGGATATCCCAGCTTTCGCTGAGGGTTTCTGTCTCAGCCCTTTTTGCCCGAGCTGCTTGAACCTCGCGGATAGCCTTGTCCTTGGAGTGCTCAAAGTTCTCTGAAGAAGACAGAAAGGCTGTCGCTGAAATAAGGCATACGGTGGCATGGGGTGTAGGTCGGCAGAAAATAAGGGAAAGGGGAAAAGAAGCTTATTGTCCATTTGGTGATTAATCCGAGTGAGCTCGGACAACCAGTTCTTCGATATAGCTCGGAGGGTAATAAGCTCGGTTTCGGCCGAGGTGGCGCAGTTCTCCAGGGTCTTGGCAAGCTCTTGATGCTGTTCGGCGGCCTGGTCTTTGACCCTCATAGCATCCTCCACAGCAGTTTTGGCTTCATTAGCCCAGTTGAGCTCTTGTTGCAGCCGAGCTATTTCATCTTCGGCTGTCTTCAACTTGGAGGCGTAATCTTTGTCGCTCTGCTCCTTTGCGGATAGAAGAGTCCGGTGAGACTTCTTCAGTCTGTTGTGATCCAGCAGGAGGTTCTTGAAGATCTTTGTCCAAGCATTGTTGCACTCCTGAGAAAATAGAGAGATCAGTTCGAAGAAATCCGAGGTCTTTTTAGCACCCGAGGCCCAATTGAGTCCCGGGGACTCGGCGTTGACCTCGGGGACTCAGCATGGGAAAAATGACAAGTTTTTGAGATTCAAGCTGAGAATTTCTAACTCGGTGGAGTGTCAATTGCTCAACCCGAATCTCGGGGACTGGGGATAGTGTATGATTGTCATTTGGTTTCAAAGGAAGAAAGAGAGTTGCGTAAAGAGACTTACCGAGACCTTCTTGCTGCAATCGAGGACGGCAGTCTGCATGCTGTAGATGGACTGGAGCATGGCGCTAGGTCCAACTGGATGCTCAGAGCTCGGGTTAGAGGAGACCTCGGCAGCGTCAGCCGAGTTCCAGTCCATGTCATAGTGTTTCTCTCGATCCTAAGCTGTTCCCTCTTGGTCCGGAGTTGCCCGACCTCCCAGCTGCTGATGTTCGGCTGGATAGTGGCAGCGAAGAGAGCTCGGGAGGTGGCAACCTGAGAGCTCGAAGGCGCGGTCTTGGTCAGGGTGGACTTCGGCGCGGGAACATGCGGCACTAGTTGGGTGCTCGCAGCCTTGGGGCCCGGTGGCGGTGGCGTCATTGGAGTTTGCTGTGGCTGTTTGGGGGCTCAACAACTGGAGCTGAATCTTTCTTCTGCTTCTTCTGCTTCTTCTGCTGCTGTTGTGCTGGTTGCGCGCAGCTTGAGACTTGGGGGAGAGCCGAGGCTCCTGCACGGTCTTAGCCGGAGTCTTGGCGCGATCTATCTCCGCATCCTTCTGAGGAGGCGGAGGAGTCTGATCTCGGCAGGGAGTAGAGTGCCCCAGGCCAGAGTCAGAGCTCGGCGGTGGAGTTCGGCGGAGGAGACACACACCGGGGAGGAGATGGTCCTCTCCGGGCTGCTGAGGTCAATGGACCGTTTGGAGGAGAGGCTCTGGCGGGCTGCCGAGGTTAACCTCGACCTCGGTGGTCTGAGCTTCAACCACTGGAGGCAGTGGTGAATGTATCGAGCTATGACTCTGCTTGATCTGCCGAGCCGGGCTAGACGAAAAAGAAAGGATTAAGTTAGAGTATAAAAAAACTTAACCTCGGAACAACGTGAAAGGTAAAAAGGAGCAAGGTGACTTACGCATCTTCCTCCACGGGACCTCGTTTCTTGTGCCTCCCCGAGGTCTTCTTGGCACGCTTGGCTTTGGGCGCCGTGTCTTCGAGGTCTTGGAAGCCTCGGCATCCGAGGTACCAGGTCCTGAGCGCTTCCGGGAAGCTGCAGATGCTGGATGAAAGTTCTTATATGTTGGAGGAGCATATGAAATGGGAATAACGTTGACAGGTTCCAGAATTTGGCAATCATCATCGTCATCATCGGGCCAATCCTGGATAGACGATCGAACTGGTGGGCGGTGCGAGGTGAAACCACGAGTCTACCCGAGGTGGCCTTGGGAATGGGGAGGTGATCCTCATTGTCCGGATCTTCAACCTCGGCGGCTTCCGGACAGGCAGGTCGGGAGTCCACTCCTTAGAAGAAAGGGGGCCATCCTCGATTTCCTGTCGAGTGAACTTCTGCAGAGGTGGCAAGGTAAAACCGAGTTAGCACAAGAATCAATACAAGGCCGGGGTGAAAATGAAACCGAGGAATATTTTACGTCGGGTAAAGTACACTTACTTGAGCTGGAAGGTGATCTCGGTCGTAGGGCTTGACACCCCATTTCCACTTGTCGGGCATGGTGGTCTTGGCGATGGCCCGGATGCGCCTCTTCACCTCGGAGTCATCGAGTTCAAAGGTGCTGTGCCGAGTGGGGCCATAGCGGCCACTCATATGGCAGATCTTATGGGACCGCTCTTGTAAAGGGCTAACTCGGCGGGTGATCATGGTACGCAAGATGTCATCTGCTCCCCAGCTTTTCTCCTGGAGTGACATCATGGTTTGGTGGATCAGAAGAACCTCGGGAGCATCGGGTTCAGGCTCGTAATCCCAGTTGAGTTGGGCAGCGGGGGTTCCAATGGTGAACTCCGGCAAATTAATGAGGTCTTCGGCGCCCGGGTTCTTCACATAGAAGAAGGAGCGTTGCCATTTGCGACAGGAGTCCAGGCCCTGTATCCGAGGAAACTCAGATAGGCGCCGAGGTGAAATTGAGGCCGCCCCGCAAGCGGATCTCCTTGTCCACGACCTTCTTGTTCGGGACGCTTTGCTTCTTGAGCTGGAAGTACTTGGCCCAAGACTCGATGCTTGGCCATAGTCCGAGTAACCCTCGAAAAAGGTCGCGTAGGCCGAAAGTTGGGAGGATGCGTTGGCGGGCAGGTGGTGTGGCTGTAGTCCAAACTTGTTCAAGAAATCCCGGAAGAATTTTCCGGCCGGAGCCCGAAACCACGTTCGAAGTGATCCAGGAAGACGACCCGCTCCCCGGATTCCACCTCGGGTTTGATGTCTCCTTTCTTCGGAATCCAGCAGATGAGTTTAGCCAGGATCCGCCGTGAATCTCGGAGCCATTTGATGTCGACCTCCGTGACGTCGGATCCCTCCCAGCTACCTCGTTCCCCAGGCGCTCCTTCCTCGGCGGGATCCGAGGCAGAAGACATGTTGAAGCTTTCCTGCAGAAAAGGAGGTTCAACCGGGTAAGTACCTCAGACAGTTCAGGATAGCCGGGTAAAATACCTCGGATCATTCGAACAGCCGAGCTAAAGAATTTGGGCGGAAACATGTTTCTACCATGGCGAGATACTAGCAAAGATCTACCGGTGAGCTAAAAATGGAGATAAATTCGAGTTGATCAAGGGCAAACCTAAGAGGACAGCACGGGTGCGTCTGAAACAAGTCTAGTTGAGATCTAAAATGTACTAAAAGGGCTCGAGGGGATCATCTAGTTCATCAAGTTCATCGATTCATCAAGATCCTCGAGTTCATCGAAGAGAACATGTTCATGACAATGGTCGTGGAGGGGAAGCGAATAACTCACCGGTGAGGTACTCGAAGATCAAGGGTAGCGTGAAGGATCGACGGCGGAGTGGCGGCGCAAGGCGCGGTGCGCGTTTCCGGCTAGAATCTGCGAGACGGCGAGGTCGCAGCGGCGAGTGCTCGACGGCGGCGATGGAGGCAGAAGGCACGGAGCGGTGGGCGCGGAGCAGTGGGCAAGTGGGGGAGAAGAAGAAACTCCCCCTGGGCCCCTATTTATAACCGCGTGCGGTTAACTGCGCACTGCCGCGCGGTTACCGAGAAGGCGCGGGATCGTGTGCGGGTGGGCGCACGGTTGCGCGGTTGGTGGCCGCACGATTGGCCACATCGTGGGCCGCAGAGTGGCAACTGCCAGCCTCAGATTTCCTGTGCTGGTCGGCCCGAGAATCGAGGAGTCGCGGGCGGTCAAGTTGGTCTCGCACTTGAGTGCGCAGGTGCGCTGTTTGGTGGGTCCGGCTGACGAGGGCGGCGTGTGGTCAGGACCTGTCTTTCAGAGGTCCGGGTTTTCGAGGTCCGGGCAGAAATTCTTCGCCACGTGCCTCGGAAGATCTTGGGGCAAGATTGTGCTGACTCAAACAGCTCGGAAAGTATTTAGATTGCAGATCAACCTCGGATTAAATTATGGTCTGTGGGTAATGCCTCGGCGGAGCTATTTTTTAGGTCGGTTTTAGAGGTGCCTTGCTTGCTTTAAAACCTGCCACGGCCCTCCATCCAAGGTCGTAGGACCGCACCAGCTTCGTGGACTAATGTCGGGGGGCTACCCCCAGGCAGGGTCAAGGCTTGGCATAAAGTGAGTTTAAAGATATGCTGAGGTACGAAAGGGCCGACCTACTTGGGCCTGGGTGAAACCGAGCTTCATCTTGACCTGAAGAGTAAAGACCGACCTATCTGGGCCCAGAGGGTCCGAGGTTTCCCGTTGGCATGGGCCGAGGTTCACTGTCCGAGCTATGGTCAGCCGACCTAATACCTCGGTGCTATGGTTTATATGGTGAGTGCAGGAGAAGCTATTGGAAGGAAGTAATGTCCGAGGTGGTCGGATCTTACGTACAAGACCCGAGGTAAGGAGCGGGAGCAAGACCCGAGCTAACCAGGGCAGGAGGCCGTAACTCGGGCAGGAGTCAATGCTCTCCTGTCACTTCCTGCCTGGTACAAGAGCGCCTGACGCGGAGCGTCTGTCACGGAGCCTGGCAGAGGCGTGCCCGGGTTCGGCGGGGCAGCACGTCTCTAACCGCTGACCACATCGAGATCTGGGAAAAGGCTACGAGGTAGCCTGCAGCCACGTCCTGTCTCGGTCAGAGGGGACATGCTAGTTCTGCCGTTAGGCAGCAGGAGATGGGCAGGCCACGTCTTTGTCCCTGACAGAGGTACGGTGGTGACCGGTGCAGGGATGGCAACAGTGTTCAGCGAGGGCACAACGGTAACTCGCTGGCCTATATAGTGGGCTTCACCCCCCTCCTGCTTGACAAACGACGGACCGATCGATCGATAGAGAAAGAAAGAGAGAAAGGAACCTCGGAACAACCCTGGAAACACCTCGGAATAGCTCGGAGTGCCTTCTTCCTCCCGTGTAGCTCCGTCTTTTACCTCAAGTTCTCACCATTGTATCATCATACAGCTCGAGGAGCAGCTTGTACTTGTCACTTTGAGCTATACACTGAGTAGGATAGTGCTGCAGTAGGGGTGTTACCTCCACAAGAGGGCCCCAAAGCAGGGTACATCGTGGTGTGCTTTGTGTTCTTGGTTTCTTGTTCTCCTCGTTCATGTTCTTGTGGTTTCTTGCGTGTTTCTTGCGTGTGCCTTCTTGAGTGCATAAAACCCTCCCCGGATTCCCCAACGACCGTTCGGCCCCATCTTAGCCATACCTATGTCATCTGCCGTGATCCCCCCACGACAAGAAGTCTCGCCGGACTCTTCTATCCGCAAAGGAGCAGAGCAACAAAGACTATGCCTCCAAGTTGAAGACAACCGAAGATGAAATAGCTCGGCTGCAACAAGAGCTGAACCAGGCTAATGAAGCCAAAGCTACTGTGGAGGACGCTATGAAGGTCAAAGACCAGCCCGAACAACAGAAAGAAATTGCCAAGACCCTGGAGAACCGCGCTACCTCGGCCGAACCGAACTAATCGCTCTCCGGGCTGCATCGAAAAGTTGGTTGTCCGAGCTCACTCGGATTAATCATCAAATGGATAGTAAGTTTCCTTTCTCCTTTTCCTTATTTTCCGCCGACCTACACCCCGTGCCACAGTATGCCTTAATTCAGCGACAGCCTTTTTGTCTTCTTCAGAGCACTTCGAGCACTCCAAGGATAAAGCTATCCGAGAAGTTCAAGCAGCTCGGCAAAGAGGGCTGAGACAGAAACCCTCGGCGAAAGTTGGGATATCTAGGACCACCTTGTTGCCCTTAATGCTCGGATCAGGTCCGCTCAGGGCCATTGGAACTAAACTGGTTGATGCTGCCATCGAGGTCCATCGTGCCCTCTGGCCCAAGCTTAAGACTCCCACTTGCATCGACGAGCTCTCCACGAAGCTGAAAGGAGCCGAGGCTAGACTTCGAGAGTGGAGATGCTCATCAGCTCGGGCTGGACAGACAAGGCCCTGGTGTTCGTGTTGTCCTAGTATGAATGTATCGAGATCCACACGGTACCTCCCTGCGCAAGGGCTCTCCTTGGAACACCACTCCTGCTGGCATTGAGAAACGCCAAGCAGCAGCCGACCTCTTTGCTAGTTATGCAAACACCCGACCTTTGATGAAGGGCGCCTCTATTCTGAGGATGAAAGAGCTCGGAAGAGAAGAAGTCCGGTGAAGAAGGCTCTGATGGCGAGGAATTTGACTTCGACGAGCCTCAGAGCTCCAAGGGCAAGGCCGGCAAAACAACCGAGTGGCCGGAGATTCTGATGATGACTTCAGCTTCGACGAACCTCCGAACCCCAAGCGCAAGTTCGGCAAAGCCGAGCCACTAAGGTGATCTCCCCCGACGTGACGGACACCCCGGCATCCACTCCAACAACCGAGGTTGC